>JALQPE010000486.1:0-62398 GCA_030407315.1 Asparagopsis taxiformis | reverse complement strand
TTCCTCCCACCCCCACAACCAAACACAAGCACGGACACAGGCATCGGAGCAGATGAAGTCTACGACGTCTTCATCAGCCACGCGGCCCCGACAAACAATTCATTGCCGAACCGTTGTTCGAAGAACTTGTCGCCAATGTCTCAAGTGTTTTTCGACAAGAGGGAACTACATCCCGGGCAGAATGCTCCCCAGAAAATGGACAGCGCAATGGAGACTGCAAGGATAGCAGTGGTGATACTGTCACCGCAATTTGCTTGTCGCCCATGGACCATAAAAGAATTGCTGTGTTTCCTGCGACGCTTCAGGAGTGGTGGTAAAAGGGTTGTGATCATAATCCCTGTGTTCTATCGGTTAACGCTAGAAGATTGTAGAGATGCACTGATGATCGAGGATGAAGATGGGAACAAAGTGCTGATGACAGAGGAATTTCTGCAACGAATGGCGCGGAACAGCGGATATGGCATTGCAGACGTTGTGCAAGGTCTTCGGGAAATGAGAGGGATCACAGGAATTGAGAACTTGGAAAATGCGACAAACCAAGCCGGAAGCGAGGCGGCGCGAGCCGGAAGACGTTATTGGAAGGATTGTAGAGGCTGTGATGAAAGCGATGGGGCGCATAGAAAGGCGAGAGGTAGCGGGTCCGAGTAGAGCGACAGGGTGAAGATATTTTGCAGTAAAATCACGTTGAAGAAATTTGTTGTGCGCATCGGTGTGGGGAGAGTTCACTTCCAGCGGGATTGACGACAGTCGGGCGTTTGTCGAGACAACAGATAGTGGATATAGCGAAGCGGAAGAGTGGTAGCGTGGATGTCGGGGCACTGAAAATGTACTCCCACCATTCCATCCACGACTGCTTCACTATCATTCCGCAACGACGAATGCACCACTATTGGCTCCATCAGAATCTCAATAATGTGCGTTGAACGATATGAACTCTACTGCAACATGCATTTCCTCGTAAGCAAGTACATGCATTTTCACCCCATCACTCGAGCTTTCGAACCGTTCGCTATCTGCTCCAATGGAAGCGCCATCGGTGAAAATCCTGGATGCGGTCTGTGATTGTGCCCACTGGTGCCAATATCGCAGGTAGAAGGACTTTTGGGGCAAACGGCGGAATGACCGTGACGGGGCACGGGGTAAGGGATGTGTTGAGGACGCTACAGTCGCTGGACAATGCAAAGGGTATTGGGCAAACCGCAGTGACTGGAGATAGCGGTGCGGAGGAAAGGCGGGCATCCGAAATTTGTCGATGGCATCAGGGTCGCAATAGTCGAGTGCATGGAGCGGCAAAGTGGCGAGGCTGTTGGTCATAGTATGGCGCAACGATTAGAAATCGCAAATTGGGAAGATGAAACAGTGATGAAGAACCCGTCATTGGAGTATTTCAGGCGACAAGAATACACCGGCAACAAGGATGCCACACGGGCTGGCTGGTTCTCGGCCGCAGAGGCGTTCCTAGAAAGGGTAGCGCATATGATCGTGTTGTTGGTAAAAGTTGTAGTCATGTTTATTGACATACGTATGAAATGGGCGAGATACGATTCCGTTGATGTGCGATTTGTTGGTGAAACAAATGTCACCAAATGTGGTCTTGTGTCTGAGCGAAAAATGCAGGTGGAGGACAGTTGCAACTTATCAAAAACCATTCGCGCCCAAGATGTCCAGCCAGGATTCGCGATGTCAGTGAACAAATTCCACAGTATTCTACGCGGAGTGCAAGCGAAAAATCGATACCACTCGCCACAATGCAACGTCACGTGCCCCATGGTCAGTCACCCGTACCCCGCTCCATTTCATCAACGCCACCCATGCCCATCGGTATTCGATGAGTCGCATATCTCGACAGTAGATATGTCCAGGAAACAGCAACTGCAACCACCCAACTCGATCGCATTTGCCCCCTCTTGCACATGACACAGATCGTTTGCGCTTGCTGTACCGACATGCAAAACAACCAGCCCGTAGACATCACGCAGTGCAGTTGCATGCCGCCACATCGCCCGATCGGATGCCCCAAACGGCAGTCGGCGACGACCGTTCAGACGCACCTTCTCGCATCATGGGTCTGCCTCTGTTTCAAACTGCGCCTGATACAAGCTGAGACTCAGCTACGCGCAACATGGCTGCACGCAATGGAAACGGTCAGTGTTTGGCGATGGAATTTCCGCAGTGATGGACAGTTGATCATGTAGCAATCGGTACGTCCACTGCATAGCGACGGCGGGATGTTGATGCGAGCGTCGGGTGCGCCATTGCGGGTGTGACTGAGACTCGATGGTTTGGTGCAGTGTGTAGCATGCGAGTATCGATGAGCGGGTCGAGTTGGTCGCGAGTCGTCCGATGGCGAGCGGTGTTTGGACAGCTGTCGGGAATTGAATCGAGCGAGTGCATCGAGTGGTAGAGAAATTGGATGGTTTGTGCGCATTGCTGGCGCATTCCAAGTTGGTGGGGCACGGGCACTGTGGCGTGTGCCAATGGGAATGCGACAAGTCTGTGCATCTGGAGATCGTAAATTGAGATATCGAGAGCGGTGTTTGTGGTATTATCTATTATCTACAAGAGTTGGAGCGGTGCAGGATCGACAGTTGGAGAAGAGCGGAAACAGAGTGTGAGTGCGTGTAGCTGATCTAGTGTATGACGTGAGAATGGGTAGCAATGTGACTAGAACAGAAAACAATAGTGCAAAGTGCAGAATGGGAAGAGCGCAGTAGGAGGGAGGGAACAGAACAGGTTTGTAGACACGATTGGGAATGCGACTGTAGGGGGGGCAGGAATCGGCTGGAAACCGGTGCAAGTGCTGACCCGTTGATGCACCTCTGAACCATGTTCATTGTACAGAAACGTTTGGTGGTGAGCGCATGTCAGGGAAAGCGTACGCAACTATGTGATACATAGATGGGAGGTAGTGTATGAAACGTTGTAGGGATGAGTAAAGTGTGCAACGGTGTGCTGTAGCAGCCGGCCTCATTGTCAAGTAGAGCCACTGAGAACACGTAACAGAACATCGCACTTGGAGAATGCACTCGTGTTCAAGTTGTCAGAATCGATACTTGGTCGGATTATTGCTTGCTGATGGAGGGAAACGCAGTGGACATACTGCGATGAATTTCGCTATTTTGTGGGATATCAGAAGCAATAGTCACACTGTATTGTACTTTCCCGCGACGTTGCATACGTGTGAGAGCTCATTCCAGAAATATGTAAAATGAAATACAGAATCTGTATGCATGAACGCTCAGGTGTGAGAGCAACTTGGTACCCGAGGGTACTCCGATTGACAGCGCGATCGATTTCAGCCGAATTGAATTACTTGTGAAAGTGTGTGAAAGTTTGGGCAGAAATAAGTGGGAAAGTATAGAAACTGTAAATAATGTGAAATATTTGGCGACTTGAATTGGCACACTGAGATGCTGCCATACACTACTCAATCCGTGTTAACGATGAGGGCAACTGTCTACCTTTTCTCAATCGCTGCCGGCTCGGCGACGGGCCAGTCAAGTAGTGGTTGTGTTAATTGCTGTAATTGTGTTCCTGTAATGCTTTGTGATCATCCGACAATCCGTGCAGAGCGTCGAATCGTCACGAGTTCGTACTGCACGACAGTCGCTTCATTCTGATGTACGCGTTCCCGACGCGTGGAAACGCACGTGTACGCTCGATACGGCGTCAAAGTTTTTCCTCTCAGCGTTGTGGCGACAGATGGAGAGTGCGGTAGTGTTCGGGTGCAGTTGCTGACGGATTCCGGCGTGCATGGGACAAGTTTATGTGATTGTGTGTGCGTCGCGTCGGGAACATGTGGCATGTGCCAGTCGTATGTGTGCAACGCGCTTGGACTATTTGGAGCAACCATGTCTGAAGATGTACGTAAGTTGCGTCATCTGACTGACATGTGAGCTGGTTTCGTTGTGGCAACAGTTGCATTTGTCAGTTTGTGCATTGAATACTTGCGAGTGCGTGATCCATGTATGGTACACCACGCTGTGCAGTACGTTCCATCCGTGACTCATGCGGAGATACGTCCACTCCTCAGCTATTTCCACATCCGATCCGATTGGCCTCTTTAAACTTGTCGCACTAATTCAAATAATTGAACATCGTAACTAGTTTAATAATCCTTGTTCGAGGACGTATCGTTTATTCCACTTTCCCTCGCACCAGTCTCCTTCCCAGTGCCGTAACAGCGTCCAGTTTGTGTCGTATGATACTACACCACAAACAATGAACGCGTTGACTAGACAGAAGCAGCCGTGGCACTCACTCAGCAAAGGTTGATCATTTTCATCGTGTCCACAATCGTCACCCATGCCCCGTATTGTCCATCGTTCCATACCCCACACTAGTTCATCCGCTGCCCACGGATCTGATCGCTGCGCTGCGTCACACGGCCGACTACAATGTCCTACAATGTCTCTACTTCCACGACAGGAGGGCGCTTACCACGACACGCGGCACTATAGACTATGATTCGTGGCGCAGCTTGTGCCAGATGCTGAACACGATGCAGCATGATTGCAACCGGTGTTTCCAAGCAACGACTCTCTACCAACTCGGGCCACAAATTTAATCCACTTCACATCTAAATTCGACTCCTCCCGAAAACTGCCAGCCATTTCACACAGTCGTCTTCGACACCACTGCTGGGGACTCCTTGCTCTCCGCTTCACCGACTCGTCATCTACCAGCACTCACCCCTTCCCTGCCCCTGTTCCATCCGTCCTGTCCACCGGCTGCAATTCGCGATCCTTGGCTCAGCTCTGGCTTCCGGACACTGTAGGATCCGCATCAACATATTGTGGTTGGGAATGATTGACTGCCACTTGGCAGATGATCATTGCACACAACACATGCTACTCTTTGAATTGATGACAACAATGCGGATATTTCTAATCCGGTTCTACACGTGGACATTGCTCCGTATCTCAAGTGGGAAACTTTGACGTCATCGTCACTCCCACGACCTCAACGTCAGCCCCGTCCTCTCTGCAACTCTGCGCGCCGCCGACTCTTCCACTCTCGTATCACCGAAACGCCCTCCGCTACCGCTTCCGCCTCTAGCTCTCCATTCGATCTATTTGTTCTATTCGTTCCAACCGTCTCTTCTACTAACGCTCTCCTCTCTCTCCACTGTCTTCACACACGCATCGCACCATGGGTAAATGCTTCTCTCGACCAAACCCCTCTGTTCCCAATTCTGCAACCTCCGCTTCACCGTCTAGCCAAGCTCCTGTTTCCAGCGACCCAAGCCAACCGACGCCTCAACCGATCGCCGACTCCCCCGCCGCGTCCTTCACATCAGCCACTGCACTGGCCGTCTCGCCAGCACCTCCGACGTCCTCCCCACCGTCACAGTCCTCTCCAGCCCAATCTGCTTCTCTAGCCCCGCTTGCTATCCCCCGAGTACACGTCGTCCACAGATCGGACTATGTCCCGTCTATTCTGCCCCCGATACTCGATCTGTCACCATCCTCCACCGCGCCCGAGAGTGTAGTGAAGCGCGCCATTCTGTCTGATGACCGATCGCAAAGCTCTATCGCACTTGTTGGTATGGGCGGAGCAGGGAAGACAACCATTCTGCGCGCTCTTGGTGGTGACAGCGAGGTCAAGGACAAATACTATGATGGTGTGTGGTTTTTTGAGCTTGGTCACGACATTACGCTCTCCTCGTTTATCCGTCATCTAGAAACATTTGTGAAATCGACGTTCCCAGACTTTTCAGATGATTTCATAGAAATGGCCGCCTCTGAGGACACGCACCGCACGATGATCACTAAGCTCATGCAACGTGTAGGGACGAAACATTACCTGTTGCTTTTTGACGATGTTTGGGATGTCAATGCAAGTGTATACGACTTGGTGTGTGCAATGAACAAAGCTGTGCAAACCAATTCTAACTCATCGTTGAAGATGTTGACATCGACAAGAAGCAGGGATATTGCTGATGGCCTTCGTACCTTTACTGTATCAATCAACCCCGAAGAATTGGACACCGATAAGACTCTCCGCATATTCTGCCACCATGCACGTATCGAAACTTCCGATATCTCATCGCTCTCACCTCAGAACCAGAACGCACTGAACTGCATTGTCGAAACATGTTCTGGATTGCCACTTGCATTGAGTGTTGCTGGCTCTGGAGTGAGGCAGCAGATGGACCCAAGCTCGAGTGGGTGTGACGAGAGTGCTTTCGGTCTGTACTGGGAGCGATTGAAAACGAAGCCTCGACAAGTTGCTGGTGCAGAACATGGAGATGGGCACAAAGGCCTGGCCAATGCACTAGAGACGAGTCTACAATTTCTCGAGGAGAGGTGGGAGTCGACGAAGAAGACAGAAGAACTAGATGATGAGCTGAGTGCCAGAGACATGTTGCGGTCGCTGTGCATCATGGAAAAACAGAAGATTCTGCCAGTGTGTGTGATTGAGCGATTGTGGGGAGTGAGTGATGTGGAGGCTGGAGTGATGATGTTATCACGAAACAGTCTAGTGTCAGAAGTTCGAGAGGGGGCCAGAGGGGTAGTGGGAGTACGTGTGCACGACTTGGTGTTGGACCTAAGTGTGAAGATGAGTGAGGGAGAAGGTGAGATGATGAAGTGGCATGGGAGGCTGGTTGATTCATTCGAAGTGTCTGGGAATGGGAGGACGGGAGAGAGTGAGATCGAAGAAGAAGAATGGTGGAAGCTGAAGAATACGGAGAGCGAGAAGTACATGAGGGAGCATGTGGTTCGACACCTACTCGGAGCTAGGCGCGTCTACAATGCGGTGAAGTTGTTGACAGATTACCGCTGGATCGAGGAGATAAACAAGGATGAAGAGCGAACACCTTTTCGAAAGGTAATCACCGAGGTCGAGATGTTGCGAAAGTATTTGGAAGAAGAAGAGGAAGAGAAGACAGAGAGGGTGAGAATCGTAGTGCGCGATTTGGCAGTGATCGTGAGGGCAATGGAACGTAGCATGATGCCGTATTGTGTGAAGAATCGAGATGAATGTACGTATCAACTATTTGGGCGATTACGAGATGTAATGAGTGAGAGCAGGGTAGCTGAGCGATTAGTTTATAGTATAGAGCGATATGGGGAGCGTCCTTGGGCTCGTTGTGGGCCTGGGGTGCTGGAGAGTGGGAGGAGCTCGTTGAGGCGAGTACTGAAGCTGGAAAATAGAGTGGAATACATGTGTGTAGGTACGGGGGGAGAAGTTATCGTGGGAGGACGAGGAGGAAAGATATGGGTGTTGGATGGAAGTGATGGGACAGTAAAGAAGACTCTAGCTCATCACGCAGGCCATGCTGTTGTGTCTGTATTTTTCGACCGCAACACAGGGTTGATGTATTCGTGCGATTTTATCGGGCAAGTTACGATATGGAAGAACGAAGAGAAATGGCGAACGATGCAAGTGGAACGAAAAGACAAAGAACGGATCTCATGCATGCAAGTATTGGCATCGTTGGAGAAAGTTGTTCTGGGTACTCGTAAAGGACGACTATTCGTGATGGATATACAGAGTGGGAGTGTAGTTGGAACTGTTGCTGCGCATTACGATAGAGTGAGTTCGCTGGCCATCGGAGGAAGCGAACATGTGATGGTGTCTGCATCACGTGATGGAACGATCCGTGTATGGCATACGGAAACTTTCGAGGACAACGGCGCCGTGTTCGAGGGGCACACAAGTCGGGTGACCAGTGTGGCGTTGAGCGCTGATGGCAGACTACTGGCGTCAGGGTCGGGGGATGGAAGTGTTCGGGTTTGGGACGTGCAGAGTGGCGAGCAACTGTGGAAATCGCCAGACGCACATCATGAGTATGTGAACTGTGGTCTGTTCAGTGGCGATGGGCGCTTGTTATTTTCTGCAGATTCATGGAAGACGAGTGTATGGCGGGTGAGCAACGATGGTCGACATGTGTCACTCGTGGACACTCGTCCCAATGTGTCGCGATGTACTGTACGATGTCTATGTCTGGGAGATGGCTCGGATCTGTATGTGTTGACTGAATATGAAGTGGAAGTTTGGGATGTGCAACAAGTCGGCAACACCATCGAGTCGGTCTCTCCATTTCTTCCACATGTGGAGAGGTTTGGCATTTCTGAGGATGGGTCAACAATGTTGACTTACAATAGAGGGTCGAAATTGATGGAGATACGGAACGTGTGTGATGTGTCAGAGCGCATCGATCGCGTTATTTCGAGTGTCACAACTTCCGCTTGGTTTCCTGGGCCTGACCTACTGGCCGTTTCGAACGACCACCGATTCGTCGCATATTCTCATTACAACAGTTGTGTTGTTTACATCGTTGACAGCGGGAAAAGAGATGTTCTGCATCCGCTTCTGGATCTTGAGGAATGGGCGCTATCGTTGGCATCCGCTGAACAGGATGAGCCATCGAATTCTGTCAGTTCCGTTAAACTGACGCGGGGTATCGGGAGACTGTCGTTCAGTGCAGATGGAAACATTATCTCAGCTTGTGCAGCAGCAAATCCGAACGCATATGACAGCAATCGGTCAGTCGTCCATACGAAGTCCATGTCCTGGAATGTGCAGTCTGGAAAAGCGCTGGACGAAGCACAGCTCAACGGCGATAGTACCGCAATGAGCAGCACCGAAACTCCTCACTTGGTATGCAACAGTGAGTTTGGCCGATGGTCCTTCGAATATTCACCGAATGTAACATACCGCCAGGGGGCATCATCTTCCATTATTGCCACCGTGGAAGGCGATGTGTATGGAGCCCATTACATCGCCGACTCATCACGGTTGCACCTTTCAATTCGGGAGAAGGGTATGTGCTACATCGATCTCATAACTGACAACACCCAGCTCCCACCGCGCAATGAACCTTCTCCTATACCTTTTCTTTCCCAACCCCTCCCACCCCCACAACCAAACACAAGCACACACACCGAAGCAGATGAAGTCTACGACGTCTTCATCAGCCACGCCGGCCCCGACAAACAGTTCATAGCAGAACCGCTGTTTGAAGAACTTGTCGCCGATGGTCTCAAAGTGTTTTTCGACAAGAGGGAACTCCATCCCGGGCAGAATGCACCCCAGAAAATGGACAACGCAATGGAGACGGCAAGGATAGCAGTGGTGATACTGTCACCGCAATTTGCTTGTCGCCCATGGACCATGAAGGAATTGCTGTGTTTCCTGAGACGATTCAGGAGTGGTGGTGAAAGGGGTGTGATTATAATCCCTGTATTCTATCGATTAACGCTAGAAGATTGTAGAGATGCGCTGATGATCGAGGATGAAGATGGGAACAAAGTGCTGATGACAGAGGAATTTCTGCAACGAATGGCGCGGAACAGCGGATATGGCATTGCAGACGTTGTGCAAGGTCTTCGGGAAATGAGAGGGATCACAGGAATCGAGAATTTGGAAAACGCGACAAACCAAGCCGGAAGCGAGGCGGCGGCGAGCCGGAAGACGTTTATTGGAAGGATCGTAGAGGCTGTGATGAAAGCGATGGGGCGCATAGAAAGGGGAGAGGTAGCGGGGCCGAGTAGAGCGACAGGGTGAAGATAATTTGCAGTAAAATCACGTTGAAGAAATTTGTTGTGCGCATCGGTGTGGGGAGAGTTCACTTCCAGCGGGATTGACGACAGTCGGGCGTTTGTCGAGAACGACAGATAATGGGTATAGCGAAGCGGAAGAGTGGTAGCGTGGATGTTGGGGCACTGAAAATGTACCCCCACCATTCCATCCACGACTGCTTCACTATCATTCCGCAACGACGAATGCACCACTATTGGCTCCATCAGAATCTCAATAATGTGCGTTGAACGATATGAACTCTACTGCAACATGCATTTCCTCGTAAGCAAGTACATGCATTTTCACCTCCCATCACTCGAGCTTTCGAACCGTTCGCTATCTGCTCCAATGGAAGCGCCATCGGTGAAAATCCTGGATTGCGGTCTGTGATTGTGCCCGCTGGTGCCAATATCGCAGGCAGAACGACTTTTGGGGCAAACGGCGGAATGACCGTGACGGGGCACGGGGTAAGGGATGTGTTGAGGACGCTGCAGTCGCTGGACAATGCAAAGGGTATTGGGAAAACCGCAATGACTGGAGATAGCGGTGCGGAGAAGGCGGGGCATCCGAAATTTATCGATGGCATCAGGGGCGCAATAGTCGAGTGCATGAGGCGGAAAAGTGGCGAGGCTATTGGTCATAGTATTGCGCAACAATGAGAAATCGTCGATTGGGAAGATGAACAGTGATGAAGAACCCATCATTGGAGTATTTCAGGTGACAAGAATGCACCGGCAACAAGGGATGCCACACGGGCTGATTGGTTTCTCGGCCGCAGAGGCGTTCCTAGAAAGGGTAGCGCATATGATCGTGTTGTTGGTAAAAGTTGTAGTCATGTTTATTGACATACGTATGAAATGGGCGAGATACGATTCCGTTGATGTGCGATTTGTTGGTGAAACAGATGTCACCAAATGTGGTCGCGTGTCTGAGCGAACAAGTGCATGCGCAAGACAGTTGCAACTTATCAAAACCATTCGCGCCCAAGATGTCCAGGACTCGTCGATGTCAGAGAACAAATTCCACAGTATTCTACGCGGAGTGCAAGCAAAAAATCGATACCACTCGCCATAATGCAACGTCACGTGCCCCATGGTCAGTCACCCTTCCCCCGCTCTATTTCATCAACGCACCCATGCCCATCGGTATTCGATGAGTCGCATATCTCGACAGTAGATATGTCCAGAAACAGCAACTGCAACCACCCAACTCGACCGCATTTGCCCCCTCTTGGACATGACACAGATCGTTGCGCTTGCTGTATCGACATGCAAAACAACCAGCCCGTAGACATCACGCAGTGCAGTTGCATGCCGCCACATCCCTCCGATCGGATGCCCCCAAACGGCAGTCGGCGACGACCGCTCAGACGCGCCTTCTCGCATCGTGGGTCTGCCTCTGTTTCAAACTGCGCCTGATACAAGCTGAGACACAGCTACGCGCATCATGGCTGGCACGCAATGGAAACGGTCAGTGTTTGGCGATGGAATTTCCGCAGTGATGGGCAGTCGGTCATGTAGCAATCGGTACGCCCACTGCATGGCGACGGCGGGATGTTGATGCGAGCGTCGGGTGCGCCATTGCGGGTGTGACTGAGACTCGATGGTTTGGTGCAGTCTGTAGCATGCGAGTATCGATGAGCGGGTCGAGTTGGTCGCGAGTCGTCCGATGGCGAGCGTTGTTTGGACAGCTGTCGGGAAAATATGTGGGAGGTCGGGAATTGATTCGAGCGAGTGCATCGAGTGGTAGAGAAATTGGATGAGTTGTGCGCATTGCTGGCGCGTTCCAAGTTGGTGGGGCACGGGGACTGTGGCGTGTGCCAATGGAAATGCGACAAGTCTGTGCATCTGGAGATCGTAAATTGAGATATCGAGAGCGGTGTTTGTGGTATTATCTACAAGAGTGGGAGTGGTGCAGGACCGACAGTTGGAGAAGAGCGGAAACAGAGTGTGAGTGCGTGTAGCTGGGAAGAGCGCAGAATGAAGGAGGGGACAGAACAGGTTTGTAGAAACGATTGGGAATGCGATTGTGGGGGGTAGGAAGCGGCTGGAAACCGGTGCAAGTGCTGACCCTTTGATGCACCTCTCTACTATGTTTATTATTGCACAGAAACGGAACTATGTGATAGATAGATGGGAGGTAGTGTATGAAACGTTGTAGGTATGGGTAGAGTGTGTAATGGTGCGCTGTAGCAGCCGGCCTCATCGTCAAGTAGAGCCACTGAGAACGCGCAATAGAACATCGGACTCGGAGAATGCGCTCGTCTACAAGTTAGTATCGATACTTGGTCGGATTATTGCTTGCTAAAGGAGGGAAACGCAGTGGGAATACATAATGGATTTCGCTATGTTGTTGGATTTCAGAAACAATAGGCACACCGTATGATACTTTTCCAGAAACGTTGCATACGTGTGAGAGCTCATTTCAGAAATGTGTAAAATGAAATACTGAAATCTGTAAACGTGTTACTCCGATGGACAGTGCGATCGATTTCAGTTGAATTGAATTACTTGTGAAAGTGTGTGAAAGTTTTGGCGGAAACAAGTGGGAAAGTATAGAAGCTGCAAATAGTGTGAAATATTTGGCGTCTTGAATTGACACACTGAGATGCCCCCATACTCTACTCAATCCATCGTATCGATAACCGTAACTGTCTACCTTTTCTCGGTCGCTGCCGGCCCGGCGGCGCCAATCAAGTATTGGTTGTGCTAATTACCGTAACTCTTTGCTTGTAATGCTTTGTGATCATCCGACAATCCGTGCAGAGCGTCGAATCGTCACGAACTCGAACTGTAGGGGCAGTCGCTTTACTCTGGCGTGAGCATTCCCGACGTGTCGAAACGCGCGTGTGTGTGGTACGGCGTCAAAGTTTGCCTCTCGGCGTTGAGGCTGCAGACAAAGAGTGCGGTACTGTTCGGGTGCAGTTGCTGACGGATTACGGCGTAAATGGAATAAGTTTATCTTACTGTCTTTGCGTCGTGTCGGGAACATGTGGCATGTGCCAATAGTATGTATGCTACGCGCTTTGACTATTTGGAGCAACCATATCTGAAGATGTACGTCAACTGCGTCATATGACTGATATGTGTGCTGATTTCGTTGTGGCAACACTTGCATTTGTCAGTTTGTACACTGAACACTTGCGAGTGTGGGATCCATGTGTGGTATACCACGCTGCGCAGTACGTTCCACGCGCAGCTCATGCTGAGATATGTCCACTCCTCAGCTATTTCCACATCCGCTCCGATTGGCCTCCATAAACTTGTAGAGCTAACTCATATCATTGAACATCGTAACTAGTTTAATAATCCTTGTTCGAGGACGTATCGTTTATTCCACTTTCCTTTGCACCAGTCTCCTTCCCAGTGCCGTAACAGCGTCCAGTTTGTGTCGTATGATACTACACCACAAACAATGAACGCGTTGACTAGACAGAAGCAGCCGTGGCACTCACTCAGCAAATGTTGATCATTTTCATTGTGTCCACAATCGTCACCCATGCCCCGTATTGTCACAGATATTCCATGCCCAACAATGGTTCATCCACTGTCCACGGGTCTGATCGCTGCGCTGCTTCACACGGCCGACTACAGTGTCCTACAATGCCTCTCCTTCCACGACAGGAGGGCGCTTATCACGACACGCGGGGCTGTAGACTATGATTCGTGGCACAGCTTCTCCCAGATGCTGAACACGATGCAGCATGATTGCAACCGGTGTTTCCAAGCAACGACTCTCTACCATCTTGGGCCACAAATTTAATCCACTTAAAATGTCGATTCGACTCCCGAAAACTACCAGACATTTCACACAGTCGTCTTCGACACCACTGCTGGGGAATCCTTGCCCTCCGCTTCACCGACTCGTCATCTACCAGCACTCACCCCTTCCCTGCCCCTGTTCTATCCGTCCTGTCCAACGGCTGCAATTCGCGATCCTTGGCTCAGCTCTGGCTTCCGGACACTGTAGGATCTGCATCAACATATTCTGTTTGGGTATGATTGGCTGCCACTTGGCAGATGATTATTGCACACAACACATGCTACTCTTTGAATTGATGACAACAATGCGGACATTTCTATTCCAGTCTACATGTGGACATTGCACTTTACACATGTTAACATCTCACCACTACTGCCTGGGCACCAGAACTTGATATTGATATCACAGGTCATAAGGGACCAGATGAGAAGAACGCAGTTTTTTTACTGCAGGGCTGGCTGAAAATCATTCAGGCTCAACCCGGGGGTAGGAGTACTGTTGTCCTTCAGGTAAATTAACCTGCCAAATGCGTGTAGCGAGAGGCCCCTGGGTTGGCCTGTAAAGGAAAGAGAACATGCTAAAAGGGCTACGGGAGGGTGGGACTGAATAGAAACCGGGTTGCAGAACAATACCTGAGGAGCGATTTGGACGCAGTTGCGTTCTTGCAATGCGCTTGTATCTTCGACAATACAAAAAAACCCGTGCCAGTGATCTGCAGGGTAATGACGCATGGGTTGGCGCACACGTTTTTCACATACGTTCACCGCCGCGCCCGCCGCATGATGCGTTTTGATTGCATCCAACTTGGATAGTTTCGTTCTAATAATCTTGGTTGCATACTGTATCTGAAACGCGAATGCAGTGTCGAAAATCTGACGCGCGAAAAACAAGCCGTGCCTCAGCTATCGTTTTCAAGTTAAAATATCTTCTTCGTGCCTTGAAATCCTACTCTACTATGGATTGATGACAACAATGCGGATATTTCTAATCCGGTCTACACGTGGACATTGCACCGTATCTCAAGTGGGAAACTTTGACGTCATCGTTACTCCCACGACCTCAACGTCAGCCCCGTCCTCTCTGCAACTCTGCACGCCGCCGACTCTTCCACTCTCGTATCGCCGAAACGCCCTCCGCTACCGCTTCCGCCTCTAGCTCTCCATTCGATCTATTTGTTCTATTCGTTCCAACCGTCTCTTCTACTAACGCTCTCCTCTCTCCCCACTGTCTTCACACACGCATCGCACCATGGGTAAATGCTTCTCTCGACCAAACCCCTCTGTTCCCAATCCTGCAACCTCCGCTCCACCGTCTAACCAAGCTCCTGTTTCCAGCGACCCAAGCCAAACGACGCCTCAACCGACCACCGACTCCCCCGCCGCGTCCTCCACATCAGCCACTGCACTGGCCGTCTCGCCAGCACCTCCGACGTCCTCCCCACCGTCACAGTCCTCTCCAGCCCAATCTGCTTCTCTAGCCCCGCTTGCTATCCCCCGAGTACACGTCGTCCACAGATCGGACTATGTCCCGTCTATTCTGCCCCCGATACTCGATCTGTCACCATCCTCCACCGCGCCCGAGAGTGTAGTGAAGCGCGCCATTCTGTCTGATGACCGATCGCAAAGCTCTATCGCACTTGTTGGTATGGGCGGAGCAGGGAAGACAACCATTCTGTGCGCTCTTAGTGGTGACAGCGAGGTCAAGGACAAACACTATGATGGTGTGTGGTTTTTTGAGCTTGGTCACGACATTACGCTCTCCTCGTTTATCCGTCATCTAGAAACATTTGTGAAATCGACGCTCCCAGACTTTTCAGATGATTTCATAGAAATGGCCGCCTCTGAGGACACGCACCGCACGATGATTACTAAGCTCATGCAACGTCTAGGGACGAAACATTACCTGTTGCTTTTTGACGATGTTTGGGATGTCAATGCAAATGTGTACAACTTGGTGTGTGCAATGAACAAAGCTGTGCAAACCAATCGTAACTCATCGTTGAAGATGCTGACATCGACAAGAAGCAGGGATATAGCTGATGGCCTTCGTACCTTTACTGTATCAATCAACCCCGAAGAATTAGACACCGACAAGACTCTCCGCATATTCTGCCACCATGCACGCATTGAAACTTCCGATGTCTCGTCACTCTCACCTCAGAACCAAGACGCGCTGAACTGCATTATCGAAACATGTGCTGGACTACCACTTGCATTGAGTGTTGCTGGCTCTGGAGTGAGGCAGCAGATGGACCCAAGTTCGAGTGGGTGTGACGAGAGTGCTTTTGGTCTGTACTGGGAGCGATTGAAAACGAAGCCTGGACAAGTTGCTGGTGCAGAACATGGAGATGGGCACAAAGGCCTGGCCAATGCACTAGAGACGAGTCTACAGTTTCTCGAGGAGAGGTGGGAGTCGACGAAGAAGACAGAAGAACTGGGTGATGAGCTCGGTGCCAGAGACATGTTTCGGTCGTTGTGTATCATGGAGAAGCAGATGACTCTGCCAGTGTGTGTGATTGAGCGATTATGGGGAGTGAGTGATGTGGAGGCTGGAGTGATGATGTTATCACGAAACAGTCTGGTGTCAGAAGTTCGAGAAGAGGGCAAAGGGATAGTGGGAGTACGTGTTCACGACTTGGTGTTGGACCTAAGTGTGAAGATGAGTGAGGGAGAAGGTGGGACGATGAAGTGGCATGGGAGGCTAGTTGATTCATTCGAAGTGTCTGGGAATGGGAGGACCGGAGACGGTGAGATCGAAGAAGAAGAATGGTGGAAGCTGAAGAAGACGGAGAGCGAGAAGTACATGAGGGAGCATGTGGTTCGACACCTACTCGGAGCTAGACGCACCTACAATGTGGTGAAGTTGTTGACAGATTATCGCTGGATCGAAGAGATGAACAAGAATGAAGAGCGAACACCGTTTCGAAAGGTAATTGCCGAGGTCGAGATGTTGCGAAAGTATCTAGAAGGAGAAGAGAAGACGGAGAATGTGAGAAGAATAGTGCGCGATTTGGCAGTGATCGTGAGGGCAATGGAACGTAGCATGATGCCGTATTGTGTGAAGAATCGAGATGAATGCACGTATCAACTATTTGGGCGACTGCGAGATGTAGAGAGCGAGAGCGGGGTAGCTGAGCGAATAGTTTGTAGTATAGAGCGATATGGGGAACGGCCGTGGGCTCGTTGTGGGCCTGGGGTGCTGGAGAGTGGGAGGAGCTCGTTGAGGCGAGTACTGGAGCTGGAAAATGAAGGGAGATGCATGTGTGTTGGTACGGAGGCAGAAGTTATCGTGGGAGGGAGGGATGGGAAGATATGGGTGTTGGATGGAGGTGATGGGGCGGTGAAGAAGACTCTAGTTGATCACGCAGGTTACTCTGTTTTGTCTGTATTTTTCGACCGTAACACAGGGCTGATGTATTCGTGCGATCGTAGCTGGCAAGTTGTGATATGGAAGAATGAAGAGAAACTGCGAACGATGCAAGTGGAACTAGAAGACCAAGAATGGATTTTATGCATGCAAGTGTTACCATCGTTGGAGAAAGTCGTTCTGGGTACTCGTAAAGGACGACTATTAGTGATGGATATACCAAGCGGGGGTTTGGTTCGAACTGTTGCTGCGCATGACGATGAAGTGAGTTCGCTGGCCATCGGAGGAAGCGAACATGTGATGGTGTCTGCATCATGGGATAAAACGATCCGTGCATGGCATACGGAAACTTTCGAGGACAACGGCGCCGTGTTCGAGGGGCACACAAAATCGGTGTACAGTGTGGCGTTGAGCGCTGATGGCAGACTACTGGCGTCAGCGTCGAAGGATCGAAGTGTTCGGGTTTGGGACGTGCAGAGTGGCGAGCAACTGTGGAAATCGCCAGACGCACATCATAAGTATGTGAACTGTGTTCTGTTCAGTGGCGATGGGTGCTTGTTATTTTCTGCAGATCCATGGAAGACGAGTGTATGGCGGGTGGACAACAATGGTCGAGAGGTGTCACTCGTGGACACTCCTCCCGATGTGTCGCGTTGTGATGTGCAATGTCTATGTCTGGGAGATGGCTCGGATCTGTACGTGTTGACTGAATATGAAGTGTTTGTTTGGGATGTGCGACAATTCGGCAACACCATCGAGTCGGTGTCTCCATTTCTTCCAGACGTGTCCAGGTTTGGCATTTCTGAGGATGGGTCAACAATGTTGACGTTCAATAGAAAGTCGAAATTGATGGAGATACGGAACGTGTGTGACGTGTCAGAGCGCATCGATCGCGTTATTTCGAGTGTCACAATTTCCGATGAGCATCGTTTGCCTCAAATATTCGCCGTATCAAACGACCAGCGATTCGTCGCATATTCTTGTTACAACAGTTGTGTTGTTTACATCGTTGACAGCGGGAATGGAAATGTTTTACATTCGCTCCCAGATCTTGAGGAATGGGCGCTATGGTTGGCATCCGCTGAACAGGATGAGGCATCGAACATTTTGAGTCAAGGGAACTCGAGTAGTACGACACGACATAATCTGAGACGAGATATTGGGACACTTTCGTTCAGTGCAGATGGAAACATTATCTCGGCTTGTGCAGCAGCAAAGCCGTACCTATTTGGCAAGAATCGGTCGGTCGTCTTTACGAGGTCTATGTCCTGGCATGTGCAGTCTGGAGAAGCGCCGGACGAAGCACAGCTGGACGGCGATAGTACCGCAACGAGCAACTCCGAAACTCCTCACTTGGTTTACAACAAGGAGTTCAATGGAAGGTTCTTCGAATATTCACCGAATGTAACATACCGCCAGGGGGCATCATCTTCCATTATTGCCACTGTGGAAGGTGCTGTGGATGGAGCCCATTACATCGCCGACTCATCCCGATTACACCTGCTATTACGGGAAAGAGGTATGTTCTACATCGATCTCATAACTGACAACACCCAGCTCCCACCGCGCAATGAACCTCCTCCTATACCTTCCCTTCCCCAACCCCTCCCACCCCCACAACCAAACGGAAGCACAGACACTGAAGCAGATGAAGTCTACGACGTCTTCATCAGCCATGCCGGCCCCGACAAATCTACCATCGCTCAAATACTATACGAAATATTGGTAGCACTGGGTTTCAAGGTGTTCCTGGACCAGGCAGAACTAAGGCCCGGGCAGAATGCCGCAGAGAAGATGAATCGGGCCATGCAAACTGCGAAGATTGCGGTTGTGATTCTGTCACCAGAGTTTGCTGCTCGGAAGTGGACGCTCAAAGAGCTGATGTGCTTCCTGGAGCGGTATGAGAAGGGTGGTGAGCGTGAGGTAGTGATCATTCCTGTGTTCTACCGGCTGACGCTGAATGACTGCAGAAATGAGAGGACGCTGTTTTCTTTGGTTGATGAGAAGAACGAAAGTGTGTTTATGAAGGAGGGATTTCTACAGCGGATGGCGGGAGAGAAGGGATACGGGATTGGGGATGTGCTGAAAGCTCTACAGTCGCTGAGGAGCATCACTGGAATCGAGAACAAGAAAGGGGTCACGAATGGGGAGAGCGAGGGAGAAAAGGCAGGGCAAAGGAGATTTGTCGAGGATATAGTAGAAGCGATTGTAGAGGCGAAGAAGCGTGTAGACAGCGGGGGAGGAGCTGGGCCTAGTGGTGCGGAGGTGTAAGATAAAGGGTAGGAGACAGTATAGGAGGTAAAGCAGTGCTAACGATTTGAGTATCACATGGCCAAGAACAAACATGACTGCGATTAATCGATCTCAGTTTACTTAATTACTGGGGCAGAGCGGCATGGTGGGCTACTCATTCTAGACATGGCGCTTCGCCAGTGTGAGTGTACCAAAGTTTGGTGCGATGATGGAGACGAGCTGAATGTGAAAAATGGTGTGCTGAAATGCCAACTGAAGAAATCGCTGGATGGTAGTCCGACTGGACAGTTGTTAGATATCATGCATTGGGTGACGTGCATCTGTTGGAGCACATCACGAGCAGCGCTTGCTGGCATTGTAACACTGCGCACAGGATTGGTACCACCATCTGCAGTACAAACCGCAGCGTCGATTGATATCTCGCACATGCTATTTTTCGCTGCATATGCCCTAGGACAGAAGCATGTTATCGCATAATAAATGATGCATCATTCGCGTCGGGAAGGACGCGAACGAGTCGCACCTTTGCCATTCTCATGATGTCTCACGAGTGGTGCATCGCGACGCGGGTGCGATACGAATACGTCTCGTGAAATTCGAGTCGTGTCTACCAGACGTGATCGCTCTGATTTTCAATTTCGAGTATTTTCAGAGAAACAGCCAATCAACATTGCCATGATCTCCAGTCCGATTCGGACTGTCCGGATGACGCGCTCCGACCCATGCGTCAAATACTCCGACCGACACGGTCGGCCATGACTCGCCAACTCAGGCGCCCGATGCTCGGCAAGTCTGTGCGCTTTAGTTGTCGTTCGAAAACACAGGAGATAAAGTGAACTTATGGCGACTGGAAATGTCAGCTGCATCGCTATTCTATCCATCGTCTACATATGGAATGTGAAAACCGCACTCCACACCAGCTTCCTCTACATTGCGTCGTGGGACTTGTCACCGATCGTGATCCACAGTGAAATTATTGATCATGTATAGATCGAAGATGGATGGAGGGTGAATGCATTAGATGTGACATTTTGGGCGCTATGTCGCCACGCACCGTCTGCCTGACTCGTTTCGTGTCAAAATGTAACTGACATGGAGGCGGGAAATAGGAAATTGGGACGTATCCAGCAGTCATCAGCCCGATTGAACGCAAAGGTATAGGGGCGGAAAGTTGGGATGTGTGAAGAAGAGAGGGAAACGCAAATGAAATTTGTCGGGATCCTGGACGCGATCGGAGAGGCGATGATTGGTCTGGAGTGTGGACGGGCTGCTGGTCCTAGTAGTGCACGTGGATGAGAGATACAACGCAGAATGACGATAAAGGATTGCCGAAACTGAAAACATTGTGATGGAGCATGTAGGTTGGAGTAGTAGTACAAATTGTTGGACTACAATTAAAACGGAGCTGCGATGACGGCGGTTTGCGAGACAGTGAAAATTCCGCACGCTTCAACTTTAGTTGCCGAACAAAGACGGATTCAATCGATCATATTTCATCCACACCAATCTCGCCGACAATCAACCATCTCTCCGCGTCTACAACATGCACCCCGCTCCCCAAAGCGTCTATTCGCCTATCAAATGCGCGCGCACCCGACAAAACCCACGACGCAACGCATCATGCCCACGAACAATCAGCGGTTCTGCACCGGGTGACTATACCAATACCATCCCCATACATCAGAAACGTCCCCATGCGCAGCCACTCCGCCTGTCGCCCACGTTGTCCATACGTGCAAATTCGGCGATTAATCGGTACGCGACGCCTTGCAGCAAAGCTTGCCCATGTTCTCCGCAGCCGCAACGAACAAATCCCCGTTCGAAACTTCCATCGCCTACTATACCACACTTTGGAACAAAACTCACATGTTGCGCATTTGCATCCTCGCCATCGGCCGCTTCGGACGCGTCATATCCGAGCCGTCGAGGACTCGTGACGCGCTGTGTGCAACGTCTATCTTGCACTCCTACACAACGAAGCTGTCCTTCCCACGCGACATGGCTGTTTGTCAAACGCAATCGTCAGCGTCCTGCTATGCGCTTCGAAGAGCCTGCCGCCGCACAAGTGCGCCGCGCAGCTGTTGCGACGCGTCGATGGGAAAGGAATGTACTGCGGCTGGTTTGGATAGAAAACTCAAGCCCAGGAGACGCAGGTCACGAAAACAAACGGTCATCAAGGATTACGGCACGATCCACAGCTGGACGCGGCATGCCACCCCGTGGGGTCTGGAAATCGCGCGGTACGACGGTACGTTTCTGTCGCGAAGCGTCTGTGAAGCGCGGACGGAAAGAAACCGCAGAGCGACGCATGGAATGTGCGAATATCCGTCGTGATCACGCGGCAATTCTCGGCCATTCCCGGCGAGATGTTCGGAGGTGCCGCACAGGTGTTTCGACGATTGCAGATGCACGAACGGACCGGCGGAACCTGGAATCTAGGGCTCGCCACGCGCCGGGTGGAAAGTTCCCTGGTGGATTTCGCGACGGATCGCGTGGGCGGAACGGCAGTACATGACGCATTCGGCGATGTTACTTGCTCATGTCATCGAAGGCGCTTGTTGCAACTCTGGGCTGCGCTGTTCGCCATGGACGGTGATCTCGGGCGCGAGGAAGCGGGTGTTGTTGGAGTAGCTATGTCATCTGGGGAAGCTGCGATGATGGGATTGAATTTCAACTCGTAGGTGATATTCGCGACTGCTGTTGAAGAGTTGCTCCAAACCAACTATACGTTCTACTTCTCGCGCGAGAAGCGCTCGCTGCTACACTTCGCTTGCCGAGAGATGTCCGATGACGGAAGCGGAGAGGACCCCTGCAGGCACGCGGCTGGGAGCGCTGGGTTGGTCGGTGCGAGAATCGGGATGATTTCGGGTGATTGATGAAAAAGGTGCTCTATCAAAGTAGCTTTTTGTTTTCGATATAAATTTTTGGCATAATTTCAATACAAACATGGACACCGCGTCCACAATCCAACGCAAGTCCATCTTCCTTCGACCATCGTCGACGTGCACGCCCATCTGTCCCACTCTCAACACGCATTCGTTGCTCCGCGACCGTACCAATCCCACCGCCATTCATCGCGTCAGTCCGCCCGGAACAGCGCCCGGCCATTGGCGGACAGCGCGTCGTTCCGATGACGACACATCGTCCGTCCAGCAGCGCGCGTCCTGCGAACACGCAGGGACCCCAACACGGGAACGGTGGGGGACGTACGTCCGGGAGGAGGGTTTCCGCTGATGTGACTGGCCGGATGTTTTCGGAACGATGCGATCAGGTTCCCGCGTGGGTGCATCCAAATCTCACTGTTCTAAAACGGCCCCATACGGTAATACTACTCGCATGTCCGCTAGCTCACATGTGACTGCAGTCCATGCATATACGTAATGTCCATACGCACAACGTCGCCACGCAACGGACGCAATGTCCAGTGGCGTTCCGCGGCACGGACTGTCCACAGTCTCGCCCGCGTCCTGCAGATTGTACGCTCTGCCATCCCGGCGTGCGGGTACGCATGGGCGTCATGTTCCATTACATAGCGTTGAGGAGCGCGTGTACACGCGACTGGGGATGCAGACTTGACATGTCGAGACACGTGTGCTTCGCGCCAAGTCCGGTGCGATGTATCATATGCGCACGTCGGGCTACACTGCACCGTTTGTAAACTGCTGTTCATTTGGCTGTTGGTGTATCCGTCGTTCGATACGCGACTGCGCATGGACTGTGGATTCCACATGCGACGTGACGTGACGGGGCGAATATGACAAGATTGGAATTTTCACGGAAGTGATCCGCTTCAAATGCATCACTTTCCGCACACGGCGCGCGTACTATATCGCTATATCAGCGATGGTGAAAATGGACCCGTGGTGCTCTCGACTATGCGCATCCTTAACATGCGCGACGCAGCTTCCGACTAGGCTGTGCAGGAGTGGAACAAACAGCTTGGTGCGGTACGGATTCAAGACACGAAGATGCAGTTTTGCTCCGTAACCGCGAGCGGTCGCAACGAGAGCAGTGGTTGCTGGACGAGGAATGCCTCCCCACGTGTTCGAAATTCACAGTTTGACCGTTAACGATCGTCAACAGAAGGCTGTGCCGTGAACCTGATGGCGATTTGTGACGCCCCAATGCAGCAAGCTGGGCTCCATCTCTCCCCGTTCGGACTCTGTAGGCTCCGCCATGCCTCGTTGCGAATAGCCGGTCAGTTGTGTTCTTTTCCGCCATCCCAACTAATGTGTGACCTCAAGATCCTCCGCGTATCTGGCCATGCGCGGAGACGGATCGCTCTCGCTGAAAGGGCTGTTGAAACGAATGTGTATACGGGATAGCTGAGTGGTAGTTGTTTTCGTTGAATGATCGATGATGCCTCCGATCCCCCAAGACCGGAGTTGACCATGCCTTTTTATACCCACCATAGAATTGTAGTTCGATGTCGAACTAATTCTAGAAAATACTAATCTAAATAAAATTATGTCATCAAAATAAATCTAACATGATGCCATCATGACATCACTCGATGACATAGCCAACTAGATACTTCTAGGCGTAACAGCAAGTTACTTTCTAGCAGCCTATAGTATATGAGTAAACTTAGTGTAACTTGTAGTGTCTAGAATACACTAGTTTATGCTGGCCATTGCTGGCATCAGCTTCAGTTCGTTACACTATTCCCCCCCTCACACAGTTGATGTCCTCATCAACTTAGTTATTCATCATGATATTCCGGTAGAATATTCTTCTTCCGGATGTATTCTAACCATATTCCAGTCTTCGTGCCATCTCTGTCTATGAAATCCCTCGTAGGTTGCCATGAAGCATCATGCGTAGGACTACCTTTCATCAAGGTTAGGAACTGATATCCTCGTCCTCTTTTTCTATGATTCAAGATCGCTTCAACCTCGATTTCATCACCTTCAATAGCAGGGACAGGGGCCGGTACAGGAGGTATTGGAGCAGCAATATCACTCGGTTGTTCTATATGAGGAATTGTGTGACTGACATTAACAACAGGATGAATCTTGATATGATCAGGAAGATCCAACCTAACTGCATTTTTGCCAATCAATTCCTTCACAACAAACGGTCCAAAACGTCTTGCTGTCAACTTCTCCTTTTCCTGAGACTGGGAGTATGCATCCCTGAACAAAGACCTGTTAATCCATAACTTGGATCCCACCCTATAGTCTGGATCCTTGAACTTTCTGGAGGCATACGCACTCTGTGCTGCTTTCGCAATGTTGTAAGAGTACTTAGCATCTTCAAGAGAAGCTGTAAGCCGTTTCTTGAATTCCTCAACACTTTGCACAGGTATCTCATTTCCAGACACAAAGTCCAAAGGAGACTTTGGAATCCATCCCAGGTCCAGCTCAAAAGGGGACATACCTAGATCTTCAGAAACAGCAGAATTGTAGGAAAACTCTGCAGATGGTAGAAGTTCATCCCAATTGTCTTGGTTATAGGAACAATAGCACCGAAGATAGTTCTCAATCATCCGATTCATGATTTCGGACGTGCCATCCGTCTGTGGGTGCCTGCTCGTAGACATCTTGAGCTTAACGCCACAAAGTTCCATCAAACAATCCCAAAACTTGGATGTAAACTTTCTATCTCGATCCGATACCACATTGTCAGGAAGTCCATGAAGCTTGAATATGTTGGAGAAGAATGCATTCGCAACCTCAGCAGTGTTAGTACCTCTTGACTTGATAAAATGAACTCTTCTCGTCAACCGGTCTACCCAGGTAGTTATGGCATCATAACCGTCTTTTGTCTTGGGTAGACTTACGATAAAGTCGGTTGCTAGAGATCCCCATCTTCTCTCAGGAATCTCTAAAGAAGTTGGATCAGTCAACTTCTTCTGATTAGAGTCTTTGTATTGCTGACACTTCATGCATCCCTCCACATACTTCCGGACATCTCGGGCTTTGTGTCTCCAATGAAATTTTTCAAGTCTTGCTAGCGTCTTCAAGAACTTGAAATGACCGCTTATCCTAGAGTCATGTGCCATTTGCAAAATACTGGACACAGACCTTCTCGGTACACACAACTTTCCATTGTGAAATAGCCTCGC
The DNA here is from genome assembly GCA_030407315.1 of Asparagopsis taxiformis. Taxonomy (NCBI): domain Eukaryota; phylum Rhodophyta; class Florideophyceae; order Bonnemaisoniales; family Bonnemaisoniaceae; genus Asparagopsis; species Asparagopsis taxiformis. The sequence continues at coordinate 37,422 of JALQPE010000486.1, read as the reverse complement.
CCGTTCACGACAAAACAATGGTATGATCTTTTCCAGTTTCCGTTTCTGAATCTCATCTTCAGGAAAATCTCCTTCCATGGCTCTTACCACTGGTCCGAAGAACTGGTCATCATCATATCGGGTTACAATGTCCTCAAAATTGATTTCAGGTACTTCAATATTGCTAAATGAAGCATTTCGCCCAGTTATAACGTGAGGAGCCCTTGATAAAACATCACCCAATACATGAATCTTGCCAGGTTTGAGGGTTATCGGGAATATACCAAAGTTACCTAGAGTTTCCAACCATCTCGCTTCTTTTCGACTCAACTTGGCTTTCGAAAAGAAACTCTTTAGCACTTGGTTGTCTGTGAATATTTCAAATTCAACTCCTTCGAGGTAACATCGAAATCTTTCCAAGAAACAAATCAAAGCCAAAAGTTCTCGGTCATTCGCTGTATAATCTGCCTCAGTGGATGATAACTTCTTTGAGTAGAAGGCAATAACACGATCCTTCCCATTCTCGTCCAGCTGAGTTAGAGTACCACCAACAGCGAGCTGAGATGCATCAACATGACCTCGGAAGGCCTTTCTCCAATCAGGTGCAACTAATATTGGAGCCTGAATCATTGCATCTTTCAACTTTTGGAAAGCTTCATCACAGATTTCATCCCAATGTCCAATACCCTTTTCTTTCTTCGTCAGATCCGTCAATGGAGCCGCAATCCCAGAGAATTTCGGAATGAACCTTCGGAAAAACTGTAAGAGACCAAGGAAACTTCTCAACTCTGTCAATGATTTTGGTTTTGGCCAGGTTTTAAGGACGTTAACCTTTTCCGGATTAACCCTGATGCCGTCTCTACCAACCAAAAATCCCAAGAAGTCGATCTCTGTCTGAAAGAATTCACATTTCTTGGAGCAACGTACAATTCATTTCTTTTCAGACGTTCCAATACAGTTTCCAAATTCCGAAAATGTTCCTCTTCCGTCTTGCTGAATACTAGTAGATCATCCATGTAAACAACCAAGAAAACATCAATGCAATCATAGAAAATCTGGTTCATCAAGGTCTGAAACGTTGCAGGAGCGTTACAAAGACCCATAGGCATGACAAGATATTCGAACTGCCCATATTTTGTATTAAACGCTGTTTTCTCGATGTCTTCCGGATTCACCCTGATCTGATGGAACCCCGTCTTGAGGTCTAGTTTTGAAAAATATTTTGATCCCCCAAGGCGATCAAACATTTCATCAGATCTCGGCAATGGAGCATTGTTCCTCTTCGTGATTCGATTCAAAGCTCGATAATCGACTACTCCACGAAGCTTGTCTTTCTCTTTGACAAAGAACAGAGGAGCTCCATAAGGTGACTTACTTGATCTTATTTTTCCTTTCTTCAGCAGTTCCTCGACATATTCTTTAGCTGCTCTTAGTTCCGCGGGAGACAGCTGAAATAGAGGTCTCAGTGGAGGTTTAGCATCTTTCTGAACATCGATCGCGTGATCTACTGTTCGCTTGGGAGGAAGTCCATCTGGAAGATCACTTCTGAACACTTCCTGGTACTTTGTCAGTAACTTCCCCAACCTCTCACTGTGTTTGGAACCTTTCATTCCCTGAATATTTTCCTTTTCGAACACTTGATACACTTCGAAGTCATTACTGTTCTTCCTGTTCCGTAACATTTTTCTGAATTTTCTCACTCCAAGATTCGTCACATGAATCCTTGGATCATCAGGATCTTTACAGGCGTGAAGCAACTGATGGCCACATTTCACAATCCTTTTCTTGTAATCGATAACTGGATTGTGGGCGACATGCCATGGCATCCCCAAAAGAACATCATACCTACAATTGGCAACAACCCAATTTGATGTATAGGTATGTGAACCCATATTCAATGTTCCTTTGATGATTACTTCAGATGCTTCTTCCGTGGAACCTTTTCGAGAGTGCGAGACTTGTATTTTCTCTTTCTGAATCATGAAATTTCCTCGAGATTTCTGCTTCCTCAGAAACTCGGCCCCTACTACGTTGGTATTGCATCCATCATCTTTCAATACTTGGACTGGTAATCCGTTCAACTTTCCATGGAAAACCAATAATGGATCTACTGGTATAGGGTCATCAGTAGTGATGCTTTCTTTCCCAACAATAGTATTTGATTCAGCTTCCAAGACTCTCGGCTCTACACGGCCCTTCTCCTGCCTTGGAACAGCCCTTCCTGGCTTTTCTGGTCTCTTAACTTGCGCATCAGCGCATCGAACATTCACACTCCTTTCAGGTCCATCCTGAGCGTACAACTTGTTTTTAGGAGGACCGACTAGTTTTCCTGTGGAAAGGAACTTGGTGCTCCCCAATGAACCTGAGTGTTGTTCGTGTTAAGCCTCTTCTTGACTTCCCCTTTGTGCCTATACGCTCTGCAACCGGGCTTGTGACATACAAAGCATAGGTTCTCACGAATATCCTTCCTCTTCTGGGCATTCATGGAATGGCTTTTCTCGAAGTTGCCGATTTCCATGGGAGCGTACCCGGAATAACTTGAAGGAACAACTTTTCCTGTATAGAACCCAGCTCCGTAATAAGCACCATCAACGCTAAGAGCAATATTTGCAGCGGCATCAAGGTCCGATGGATTGTTCTTGCGAACATCAAGAAGAATATGAGACTTGAGACCTTCACAGAAACGTGCCAACTTCTCACCCTCACTCATATCCTGGATATTGATTACGATGTTCCTAAACTCGAAAGATAGGCAGAAACGCTTGTTTTCTGTTTCAACTTGCTGAGCTTATCGCGAGCTCTAACAGCACTATCTTGAGGAACGAACTCTTGAATAACCAGGTTTGAAAAGGCCTCCCAAGAATCAGGCATTTTCGCTCCGTTGACAACGGTAAACCACCAGTTGGCAGCCACCCCTGTCATGAACGTCGAAGCGAAATCAATAGCTTGTTTATCGGATATTTCTGCATCCGAGCCTACCTGAATGAGAGAAATGTACCTTCCAACAGAGTGTAGCCACGTCCGAACAGTAAACGCATCACGCGTTCCATCGAATGTCGGGGGCTTATTGGGCTTCAATAACGACATAATGACAGTGTTCTTCCCAAACGTAAACCTTAAAAAAACTTCTTTCTTTCTTCAACACAAATTTCCAGTTTCCAATTTTTGAAAGGATTCGTCCTTTGACGATGGGTCCTCTACCCGCGGAGAGAGGAATTTCAGCACTCTGATCACACCCACCCCGGAATGTGGTTCACGATCGTTCGGGATATCCCCACCAGTTTACGATGTAAACCCTTCGGTGTCCTTACCCTATAAGAAAGTTTCGCGAGTCGACCGTACCCAACTTTCCTCAAGTTTTCCTATCTCCTCTCCACCCCTCTTAGTCCAAGTCCTTACCCCTATCAAGCCTGCGTTACCCGTATCCGTGACCCTGTCGGTCCACCTAGCTAACAGCCAACAAGTGGAATAGGATGTATAGGGAATACAATTGGCGACAGCACAGGACTGGTCAGAGGATAGTCTTGAGAATCAAGAATCCCTCCAGGAAGCTAGACTTCCGATCTAGGTTCTGTAAGTGGGATGTCTGGCTCTCCAGCCCTCAGACACCACCTGGCCTCCTGCCCTCAGGTACAACCCGGCTCTCCTGCCCTCGGGTTGGACCACTTACAGGCCCTCCTGTAGGCCCTTAGTTACCTGGCCTTCCTGCCCTCAGGTAACTTACCCTTGCTCAAGGGGTAGGAGACACTACAGTTCTTACACCTGGCACTCCTGCCCTCAGGTGTTCAATAACCCCCAACGATGGCTTTTCAGCCAAGAGCTTGCAGTCCGGCCGGCGTTTGCCGAACTGCTCACTCAGTGCGCCCGTAGAAAGCGTGCTACCAGTGAAACGAATGTGTATACGGGATAGCGAGTGGTAGTGTTTTCGTTGAATGATCGATGATGCCTCCGATCCCCCAAGGACCGGAGTTGACAATGCCTTTTATACCCACCATAGAATGTAGTTCGATGTCGAACTAATTCTAGAAAAAACTAATCAAATAAAATTATGTCATCAAATAATTTAACAAATAACATGATGCCATCATGACATCACTCGATGACATAGCCAACTAGATACTTCTAGCGTACAGCAAGTTACTTTCTAGCAGCCTATAGTATATGAGTAAAAACTTAGTGTAACTTGTAGTGTCTAGAATACACAGTTTTATGCTGCCATTGCTGGCATCAGCTTCAGTTCGTTACAGCTGTGCTCCTTTGCGTTGGGCGGGATTGGTCTAGCACCAGCCGTGATAATACTGCGCTTTCCTTACTAGCTTTGGTTGATATAGAGGAAGGAAACGATAAAGTTGATAGAATGTCGCGATTTCCCTTTGACGGGTATCGTGTCTGGGCGATTGTCGTCGGATATACTGATGATAAATAGACCGTACAGAGCTCAGTTCTGGTTGAATGGTAGAAAAACAGAATGCTGTTTCTTTGTGCCATGACCTGTACAGTAGCGCATCGTCCTGGGGACGATGAATTGACGCCGAGCGAAATAAACCAATATTTCCAGACCTACAAGTATGCCGCAATTGACGTATTGTTTAATGACTGTAAACACAGCCCATGCGGTGTGACATCAATCGGGTTATGCGGTTTAACACCACTGTATCTCTCGCAAGGAGGCAGCAATACCTCAACCGAATTCCAGAAGCATCTCCCATCGATTAATCCTTGGTGTAAAATCCTTGTCATCATTCCAGCAAGCCATATCATTTCTTGACAAAATTCCACACGACGCATGTGCCCTCTTTCAATCATCCGCCTCAACGCTTCAAAAATAAGTTATATTCGCATCTGTACCGCACCACTGCACTACAATGGAGCAAACTTCTTCAGTTACAATCCTATATAACCCTTGATCTCCCTCTCTCCACGCACAGATTCACACACATTTAGAAAAACCATGAACACTTTCCGTATCATTCTCGCTGCCCCTGTTCTCGCTCCTGACGCTGTCGACCGCACAGCCGCCTGGTACCGTGGCGACGCAATGTACCGTGCAGGTATTCGCGACCGGTATGCATAACAAGGAATTCTTGTTTCGACCTTCATTCCATTCCAGTGGGCGAATCTCAAACCGGTAACGCATGAAGCGCATGCAGATTTCGGCTCGGAAAAGGCGTCTGTGGATCTTCTTTTGCCGATTCAAGGGACTCAATGCAGAATCAGGATATTCTCATTCAGTTCACGGCCAACTACTACTGCAATTTCGATTATGTTCGTCTGTCGAATGTAAATAGCGGTGGTGTGGGCACCGGTGAATGCTTCGAGATTTCTCAGCAATGCTCGTCCTTGCCCTACGGGACAGTTTATATAGATATGTGGTGCAATGTGCCTTCCAATGCAAACTATCCATCCGATGTGATCAAGATGAACTACGATTCGCAGGGCCCGCAAGTTCCTTGCTAAAGTCAGACAGCTTTAACGAACGACGGTAGAAATTGGATAGAAAATCCACTTCTAGTAGTCGGTTCGCCTTTGTTCTTTTTTGTAAGTAAAGGTGGTAGACTTACTAAATTGTTGAAGACTATCCTATAAATGTAGCCATCTACGTTGAGCTGGAATCGCCGGTTGTTCCCGCCGGCATCGGAAATTTCGGCCGCAGCTAAATAGTCGGAAGTCTGCAGCTGTGGCCCGAGACTATTTTGCCGACAGGGGGGCACGAACAATCTACCGCCGGTACAGTGACGAATAACTTACAGTACTTACAGTGATCCTAACTAGTTATAGTCGCCGTCGAGATCAGCGCGACAAAAAAGAAGCCAAGGAACATCGATTCTTTCACAGGTTATGGGCCCAGTACGCTAACCTCTTTAAACCCCGCCGACGTCATCCACCATCTTTCCCAATATTCCCTGCGCCGCTCAACAAATCCGGCAACAGCGCATACCACCGCCCAAAAGCGCGATCCACTGACCCTCTGCTCAAAAAGCACGGTTACTACCCGCCCCTGATCAACCATCCCGGCGTCGATTCAACCTACCACATACGCAACTCAGAGTTCATCATGGCTTCAACCACAACAACTTTCCCCATTCAACATCTACTGGAAATACCACTTCTCACATTTGGCAATTTCATCCCATGGCGTATAACAGTTGATCACTTCGCGCGATCGCAAGGAGTATACGACTACTTATATCAGCCCGCTCCAGAATCTGCTGATCCCACTATCCGCAATGCACACTGCACGAAACATGCAAAAGCACAGCTCTTAGTCCTGTCCACGCTATCTCCAGAAGTCATGCAACACTTCACAGACAATGAGTTGAATGGACAAATCCATTTGCTCTACAACAAAATCAAAGTTATCCTCTCCTCCCCGAATTCGGAACACACACCGTACAATATACGTCGTAAAGCACGCGACTTACACTGGGATCCCACACTCCCTATTTCAGGATACATCGAAAAACACAAACAACTCCGCACTCTCATGATACGCGCAGCATATCCTGATATCGAAACGAACAAAACACATTGAGATTCATGTTAGATGGCCTTGAAGACAAGCAAGATTGGTACTACTTCTACGACCATTTCTGCTCACGCGGAATTACATCCAAAGAAAGAACTGTCCCTTGATCAAGTCATTTCAATGATGAAAAAACACGACAGTATCCGTCTTCTTGCTCTTCCCTCTCCCACATTAACAACACCTCTACACCCTAGACGCCATCGTCATTCATAACCACACCGAAATTATGATTGAAACCACAAACATTCCCGACAACATAACTTCCATCCGGCCAACAACATTCCACGCCCATTCAACCGTCCCGGACGTTGGTGAAAATAACACGGCACAGACACACATTCTATAGAAAATTTCAATATGCGCAAAATTTTTGAGAGCTTCTTAACATCCAACAATTCTTTTCCACTTTCTCAGGCTCATCGAACGACTCCGCCAGCTCCCTCCAGCTCCACCAATGAAACCAATCTGACTCTCTCATAAGTCTCATCTTCAGATGAAGTAAGTCATGAATTACTCAACTCGTATATTCTCGACTCGGAAGCTAATCGAACACATCTAACCATAACGAATCCAGGACTCCCCGTGAACACTTCCACCACAATTTGTGCAGATGGCCACCCCTCCGTCACTTCGCACCGTGGCCAAACCTCACTCCCCTCACAAATTCGAGTCAGCTTCCACCGCATGATGTCCTCGTAGCTCCTCACCTTGAGTCAAGCCTACTTTCCATTGGACAAGTAGCCAAGAAACACAACGTACTGTTTCAAAACGAGTTTGTCTATATTAAAATGCCAACTTCCCCTCCACCAAAGAATGAAGTCATTGCAGCCATACCTAAATCAAGCGACGGATTATACCGCTTGCCCGCGCCACGACCCTCCAATTACGAAGACAAGAAAGAGCTGCAAGAAAAGCACTCACGAACGCTTGGCTCTAGTCACACAGCAAGAGATTTCCCACTAAAACGCAAGCACACCACGAAACTGAATACCACTGGTCGCCCACCATCGCATACCCCGATCATACCCAACAAAACAGTTCAGAAGAAACATATTCAAAGCCTTCAAACACAATGACGTCCATACACAAGAAAATTTACAACTGCCCCGAAGTCAAGAATACCCACCAAGCCAAGACCACGCATCAAAACAGACCCCCTTCCACAATTCGGGACTACCACACATGGAATTTGAGACTGAATCACATTCACCCTCAAAAGATCCTTTACATGGCCAAACATAAACTGGTACCGCATATGCCTCGCTCACTCTTACGCTCTCCTCCTCGCGAATTCTCCTGCGCAGGCTGCGCAAAAGGCAAAACCCATGCAGCTCCTTTCCGGCGACGCAACCTTTCCCACTCGATTAGTAGCCACCTGCACACTGATGTGTGTGGTCCCTTTCCGGAAACCTCCCTCACCAACAATCGCTTCTTCATCACGTTCCTCGATGAAAGAAGTCGCATCCTAACCCTCCGATGCATGCCAACCAAATCCATGACCGCGACACATCTCATACAACACATCAACGACACCACGGCTCACACGCCATATCGCATCAAGCACATCACATCCGACAATGCCCTTGAGTATTACTCGCATGAACTCCAACAATTCTACAGAACACACAGCGTACAAACACATCCAACTGTTCCGCTCACATCGCAGGAGAACTCCCTGTAGCGTATTATAGAACTACTATCATATTTGAGCAACCAGCGACAATAATGTTGTCATCGGTCAAACGCTCCCCCAAGGAGAATGTCAGGAACAGCGAGTGATGTTCTTGATGACGAGTTGTCACATCGGTGACACCGATGTAAGTTAGTTGTTACGGATGCTGGAAATGGTACTGTCTCGAGGAGACAGTGCCACACGTCGCAACAGAGCGACATATACTAGGCTTAAATTAACTGTCGATCAGAGACAGTATTGACAGAGCCAATAAATGTTCTGTCTCGTCGCCAACTAGGTCAAATCATTGACGACGGCAACGACAGCGTAGCCATGCCCTGATTAGTATTTAGTCGACAAGTAACTTTGCTATTCAGTAAAAAGGCATGGAACATCCACCATCAACACAACGCTCTACCAAGACAACCACAGTGATCACTTCTGCCTTTGAAGAGCGAAACACGCCGTTGGAAGCCGAGCGGTAAAACTATCACGTGTATACGTACCAAAATACTGGAAAGGACACTCAGAACTTTCAGTGTGGGACAGTTCACGCATCGATATTGTGTGATATTACATGTCAGCCGAACCTGGAGCCACGGACAGAGATACACGAAAAAACGCCACTATGTCTGCTACTGTTGATCACCCGCGCTTGGTGAAACAAGACCCAAATTAGATACGTATTTTCCTAAGGTTGTACGACCAATACACCAACGAAGTATTGGCCAGAGCTTTACAGCTATCCGGTTCTGAACAGCCAGCGGAAGCAGCAAAGCCTGTTGACCTAAAATTTTGCGTAGAACCAGAATACCTGGAGTCTGCCATCGCCTTGGGATTTATCCCAGGTGTCTTGTCATACAGGCAATTGGATGATACCACTTTGCGTGCTTTTCTAGACAAAAAAGCCCAGGAGTGCAAAGAATCAGTTACGTTGTCTTCGCTAGGCAACTTTGTGTCCAAAAATAAAAAAAATGGACATGCAGGACTCATCTGCGGTATCGCGGATGCAATCTTTGTTTGCGTCGTATCACATTTTATTACGACAAAATGGCTTATTGTGGGTGATGGATACGTCACCAAAGGTGGCAGTACATCATGTATTGTCAGCCATTCGGCCTAAAACTATGCAGAGCCGTCTAAAAGACGACCTGTCTTTTGCGCACTGCCGGCTTAAGAAAGACTTTAACGGATTTATGGAACACGCATTGCGATTAGCGGAAGCATTCAAACTTATCGATACTGGCCGCAGCTCGCCGATTAACGAGCAGGATACACCTGTCTCTAGAAAGTCTAACAAAGCAGCAGAGAAGGGGAAAGAGAGCAAGCCAGCGTCAAAAACGAGCAAGCTTGCGCGATTTGTCCCTCTATGCCCATTCAAACTTTGTGTGCCGCATGGGAAACGTCACTACATACAGGACTGCCCTGCGTCCAACGCAGAACAAAAGCAAGAAATGCGCCGCGAATTGGCTGAGCGAAAGGCTCGAGACGGGCCTGCACAGTCAACGAGAGCTCGCAATGCATCAAGAGAACAAGATAGAAAAGCTGTGTCGGGACGTCTTAGCAACCGGCTTGAGTCTACACCACGAGATAGGACAGGATGCAGAATTACCGTTTCCGACGGAATCCCATCGATAGAAAACCGAGGACGCTGCGATGATGGTAGTGACGACAGCCTGGCCTCCCGCAGCGTTGCGGAGAGAGCGGTAGCGATAGGAATTAGTACATTCCTGGACATCAAGCCCGTCACACTGCAGGTCGCTTTACGAAAAGGAAAGCGTGCCGCTACATTCAAGTTCTCAAAAATATGGAAAGTGCCGCGAACGGTTCTAAACCTTTCCTCAGGCCCACTTGCACTACTTAACAAATCCTTTTTGGTGCCAGATGACGAGTTAGCCTGTGAGGAGCTGTTGCTTGGACAGCCCATTCTACGCCATTTGCGTATAGATTCTCAAACATTGCTTGAAATGCACCGCACCGCGCTTGACGGAGCAGATTGCGCGCCCGTTGAGAATCCAACGATCCCGAAAGGTGGCGGCAAGCCCAGTCGCCTAATGGTGTCACGGATCAATCAAGTGCATAACTCAGAGATTGCTGAAGAGGCACGCAAGCCTACAGCACAACCTGTTGATAATAGGGAAAGGCTCGACTACTTTAACCTCAAGAATGAGTCCGACTCTTTTCCGGATCCATCCTTATTGGATCCAACAGACTGCGAGCAGCAGAGTGACATAGAAAAAGCTGTTTCCGATATGCTTACTCGCGCTCACAGTTCCGGTCTTCCGGAAAAATACCACCGGGAACTACAGTCAATCGTGTATTCAAACTTTGACATTTTCCGCACTGGCCTGTCCTCTAGACCTCCGGCGGACTTGCCACCCCTGCGAATTGCCCTCACGAAGGACGCCCGCCCTGCGAAGATAAAACTGCGCTACTACTCGCAAGCGCAGCGTGAATTCTTGACGGAATTTGTGCATAAGTTAGTCCAAAACGGATTAGCATACCCAAATCCGACTGCAGCTTGGGCTGCGGCTCCCTTTCTTGTGCCAAAACCGGGCCCTGCAAGATTCAGATTCACAGTTGATTTACGACCTGTGAACAAATTCACGGTGAAACATCAGTTTCCTATGCCGAACCTAGAACACGCGGTGTCTAAGTTGGTCAATTCAAAGTTCTATGCTACATTCGATCTGTCTACAGGATATTGGCAACTTACTTTACATCCTGACAGCCAAGAATGTCAGTCATTCTTGACTCCAGATAATGTCTACTCTCCTACTAGAATGCTGCACGGCACCACAAACGCTGTCGCGCATCTGCAGTCTGCTCTCACGTCCATATTTCCAACCATCCTCCATCCGCATGTTCTCATATGGCTTGACGATGTAATAAGCCATCACACATCGGTCGAGTCATTGTTGGACACGATTGAAGACATATTTACAATTTTTAAGAAGCACCGCATTCACTTGCACCCGGGCAAGTGCAATTTGTTTGCAACATCAATCACTTGGTGCGGCCGTCTCATCTCAAAACACGGCATACGCTTCGACCCGCGACGATTGGATGCACTTCGCACCATGGCTCCGCCTACCACCGGCGCGCATCTGCAACAATTCCTTTGTGCAATGCAATGGGTGAAATGTTGCATACCGTGCTTTTCTACTATTACAAAGTCACTGCACGACTTCTTACAGAAAGTATACACGTACGCCCCAAAACGCACCAAATCTTTTCTCTCGCGAATCACACTGGCTTCTTTCGGATGGGGAGAAGATATGCACAGAGCTTTTGAACACTGCAAGCAAGCACTGGCATCGCAAGTCACCGTCAGCCATAGAGATTCGCAGAAACGCTTGTGCGTTTAAACCGATGCGTCTGAAGAACTTTGGTCAGGCATTATCACGCAACTTAACCACTCTGAAATGTGGAAACCACACGCGGAACAGCAGCACGAACCCCTCGCATTCCTCTCTGGACGTTTCAATGATACTCAATTGAGATGGTCTACTCTAGAAAAAGAGTCATTCGCAATTCTTGCAACACTCGAACGGATGCACTGGCTCGTTGCTACACCCGCTGGATTTGATCTCTACACCGATCATAACAACATAATATTCATCTTTGACCCCCTGTCACTTCTTCCAGACCTTCCCTAAAGCTCTGTCAAGAAAGTTCTGCGATGGGCAGTACGGATGAGTATGTACAACTATGTATGTATTCACATCAAGGGTGAGGATAACGTATGGCCGATCTGTTAGGCAGATGGTCTTCCCCACCGACACTTCGCCGCCTAATCCATATACCGCATCTAGTTTCTAGTCAAGACTTGGAATTTTTCTGGCCTTCGGACTCTGAAATCATGCGTTTACAACAGGAGCATGCAGATTCACGACCAGCTGGCGTAATGGGCGTAGAAGGAATATGGAAGAATAAGGATGGAATCATATGGATACCGGATGACGTGGATGACCTCCACCTCCGCATATGCATAGCAGCTCATACCAGTTGTGGTGGCCATCGTGGCGGAGATGCAACCGAACGAGCTATCCGTCGTCATTTCTTTTGGTCTACAATGAAAGTCGATATCAAGACGTTTGTCCAGTCTTGTATTCATTGCATCTCCACAACCAAGGGAGACAAACGGCCACGCCCATTAGGTGCCGCCCTACATGGCACCGCACTGAACGACTTACTTCAGTTCGACTACTTGGAAATGGAAATGGCGCTGAGCAAAAGCGGAAGCAAGTATATTCTTCTTCTCCGTGATGACTTTTCGTCATACTGCTGGCTCATACCATTCGCTTCCGCCAACGCGGAGAATGCAGCAGACGCTGTCATAGAATGGGCCAGTACATTCATTATTCCGAAGGGACTGATGTCTGATGGGGTAACCATTTTAAGAACGAAACAATTCGTCGGGTATGCAAAGGTATGAAGGCTCCACACCATTTCACACTCCCTTACACACCTTGGAGTAGTGGGGGTGTTGAGAGGCTTGGGAAAGAAGTCTTGCGAACTTTCCGAGCCGTACTATCTGAACTCCGTCTACGGCCTGAAGAATGGCCAGACCTAGCTCCAGTTGTACAGAGTGCTCTGAACAACGCTCCATCGCCGCAACGTCGCAACATGGTCCAAATTACTATTTTCTGCGGTTTACATCCGACTACACCAGTCTGCACATTCAAGAGTTCGTCTACCGGAGCGATCATTACGATAAGAAACGCTCAGAAGGAGCTGCAAAGAAGCCTTTCGTCCATGCAAGAGAAGCTCTTTGAGTTGCACCCACTTGTTCATGATTCTTTACTGTCAAATCGGCAGCGGGCCCGCATAGCTGTTTCGAAAGGAAAACTTCCGAACTTTTCTGAAGGAGATTACGTGATCTTCGCTAGGGAAGAATTCCCTACTGGAGAGAAACTAAGCTTGCGTTGGAGGGGTCCCCGACGCATAGTGAAAGCATTATCTGATTATGTTTAAAGAGTTGAAGATCTACGGAATGGCGCCTGTAAAGATGTACACGCATGCAGACTTCGATTCTATTCTGATTCTGCTTTGGAAACTACTGCAGTCTTTCCACACGTCCTGAGTTCGGAGACAGGCATGCAGGTCGCCCGACTGATGGGCCTCGAAAAGACTAAGGATGGTTTGATGGTGCATGTCCGATGGAAAGGCCTATCACCTAACGAAGACACTCTAGAGCCTTTGTAAAAGGCCTACGAAGACGTGCCAAGACTTGTTGAGCGACTGCTTGCTCAAGCTTCGGTACCCCGTGGGTTGGAAGCAGAGGCAAAGGAAGCGCTTGCCCTCTGAGAAAGGGGTGTGTAGCGTATTATAGAACTACTATCATATTTGAGCAACCAGCGACAATAATGTTGTCATCGGTCAAACGCTCCCCCAAGGAGAATGTCAGGAACAGCGAGTGATGTTCTTGATGACGAGTTGTCACATCGGCGACACCGATGTAAGTTAGTTGTTACGGATGCTGGAAATGGTACTGTCTCGAGGAGACAGTGCCACACGTCGCAACAGAGCGACATATACTAGGCTTAAATTAACTGTCGATCAGAGACAGTATTGACAGAGCCAATAAATGTTCTGTCTCGTCGCCAACTAGGTCAAATCATTGACGACGGCAACGACAGCGTAGCCATGCCCTGATTAGTATTTAGTCGACAAGTAACTTTGCTATTCAGTAAAAAGGCATGGAACATCCACCATCAACACAACGCTCTACCAAGGCAACCACACTCCCTCGCGGAAAGAGTGAATCGCACAATAATGAATACAGCCCGTGCAACACTCCTCTCCTCTGATCTTCCAATCAAGCTTTGGGAATACGCGGCGATGGCAGCTGCGGACACGTATTATCATACACCACACTCCGCCCATGGACAATTACCAAACGCGCTCTGGAACAATTGCACTCCCGAAGTGCACACATTATTACTATTTGGCAAACAGGGATTCGTTCACTGAACGAGTCGTGGCAAGACTCAGCCCGACATCACAAACTCCATCCTCGTGCGACATTCGTTCATTACATCGGACGAAGCGACGGGCGGCACTACTTCATATACAATCGTGCGAACAACAAAGTTAGCCGATGCCGCATGGCTGACTTCACGATATACAATCCCAAAAACGACCCCACATGCACCACACTACCATCATCCTATTATGCTCATGCACCCACAGTATTCACAGAACCAAAGAACATCAAACAAGCTAGGCAAGCTCCGGATGCCTATCAGTGGTAAATCGCGTGGAACAACGAATTAGAAAGCCTAGAAGCTAGAGGTGTACTCACCTTCATACCAAAATCCAGTATACCGTCAAACACCAAACTTCTCCCAGTCAAAACGGTCCTTAAGCTCAAGAAAGGCAACAATGGTGAATCCACCCTACGCAAAGTACGATGCACCATTCAAGGTGACCAACAAGAATCAGGCATGCACTACGATCCACATGACCTTTCCAACCCAGTCGCCCGCTGCGATTCGATCCGTTCCGCCCTGGCATTGGCAGCAGCGCATGATTTCCATACTTTCCACCGGGATTTAGAGTCTGCATTCTTGCTTGAACTCTTCACAGAGGATCGCTGCATATTCATCCATCAACCCCGCCGCTTTGACGGCACTCAAAAATATCCCAAACACGTTGCTAGGCTGACGGGCAACATGTACGGAAGTCGCCAAGCCTGGAAAATATTTACAGAAGGCTTGGCAGACTTCCTAACACTCTCATAATTCTCCCGGTTAACATCATACACGTTTTCTTTTATACTTAACAGTCGTAAGAAGCCAAGACGATTCGTATTGCTCGTTATTGTGGTGCAATTTATGCCGCTAACGCGAACGCGGGTTGAGCGATATCGACGAGTTGAGTCCGCGTGCATCCGCGCTGAGTTAGTTAGTAAGCGAGCGTACGCGTGGCGAACCGATTACGTGTCACGGTGCACCTGCGCGAACGCGTGCGATTGCGAACCCGGCGCCACGTGTAGCGATTTCGACGAATTTCCCTTTATTTCCCTTTTTTGGGTTTTTTATGACGAAAGTCTTTTTCCCCAAATATTTCCCTTTTTCGCGTGCGAGCGAGCGGCCGCCGGCCGGCCACGGTAGGACAGCCTGTCCTTTAGTAGTTAGCTATTAATGGTCGTTCAGCTTCGCACCTTACCAATAAACAGCCAGCATCTTCGCAGCCACGAGTTAAGCGTTTAGCGAATCGCGAGGACCGATTGCGTTGAAACGTTCCGTGCGGGTTGCTCACGATCGCCGACGTTCGCGTGCGCGCTGCGCATAAACCGATCGTCGAACCGCGTCGCACCGCGATAGCGCGCGTTGCGTCGCACGCCACTAGGCCAGGGATTTACGACCCCTGTGTGGATTGCGTCGTGCTCGAGTTTACTCGGTGATCTCACCCTGAGATCACGGCTTGCGCCGGCCCGCGAATCCCGTGTTGCGATCGTTCCCTACGCGTTCCGCCGTTGTACCACCCGTTCGCCAGCGCGACCGAGCGACGCGCGAAACGCAAGTTCAACCAGCGCGATCCGGTTCACCTCGCCCTGACACGGTTGCAATTCTAGAACTCCCTTAGCGATCGTTTCCCCGGCTGGTCCTA
This sequence comes from Asparagopsis taxiformis, assembly GCA_030407315.1. Taxonomy (NCBI): domain Eukaryota; phylum Rhodophyta; class Florideophyceae; order Bonnemaisoniales; family Bonnemaisoniaceae; genus Asparagopsis; species Asparagopsis taxiformis. The sequence goes on along the minus strand of JALQPE010000486.1, from coordinate 21,628 downwards.
CAGTTATCACCGTCGATGATTTTCTGGTGATAACTAACCACACCCCACTTACAGAAAAAGTGAAAGCACGTCTACAACAAAAAACATTCATTGAAAGACCTCGGCCAAGTACAACACCTACTTGCGTGGAAAGTCACGCACAAAAACGATGGCATAACCATCTCACAGCCAAGTTACATCCGAGCACTCATTGAAATATTTAGACAAGATCAGGCAAAAGCATTTCCGTCACCCATCGCTTCTGAGCTTCTGGCCGACAACCCTGCCAACAGTAGTGACCTTGACCCAACAAAGTTCGACTAAGAGAGCCTAATAGGCTCATTAAGATATCTTTGCGACTCCACACGCCCAGAACTTGCGTTCATCGTTGGCTACCTAGGCCGTTACGCGCAAAAACCAACTTAATTTCACTGGAAAGCAGCAATTCGCGCGCGTCCTGAGATACCTCAAAGGTACAACTGAACTAGGCATTACATACCCCCGTGGCCTCAAAAAAGGTCTAGAAGCATTCGCCGATTCAGATTTCGCGGCATGTCCTAACACTAGACGATCCACCTCAGGTTCAATCATTTTCTATAATGGCTCTCCAATTGCTTGGAAATCCAGACGACAGCGAAACGTTGTCACATCGATGCATGCCACAGAATACATTGTCGGCTTTCAAACTACCCAGCTCTTACAGACCGTCTCAAAATTCTACAAGGAAATTGGTGAAGTGCACAACACACCTATTCCACTCTACATCGACAACACAGCTGCCATCAGCACAGCAAATTCCAAATTCCCTACTCCTAACTCTCGACACATCGACGTGAAGTACCATTGGTTAAGAGAACAAGTTCACCAAGGATTTATGACATCAACTCATATACCCTCCAGTAACAACCCTGCTGACCTTTTAACGAAAGCACTCAAGCCCGCTCAGTTCACAGCAAAATCTCCTCTTCTCCGATTGGAACCGTCCACAGGGCGCGGCGACTGACGAATAACTTCTTCTATTAGACCTGCGTCTATTCCCAGTCTCTAACGAATAACTTACAGTACTTACAGTGATCCTAACTAGTTATAGTCGCAGTCGAGATCAGCGTGGCAATAAAGAAGCCAAGGAACATCGATTCTTTCACATACAGAGGGTACGTTCTAGACCAATCAAATCAGTTTGTTCTGCTTTCCTGGCCTATAAGAAGCGTTCGTCCTCTAGTGTATTTCAGCCAATCGGAAGCGTTCGTAAACGGGCCACGGCGCATAATCGCCTTTGCATTGGCCAGAAATTCAATATCTTGAAAAACATCCTCCAGAGCATGCCTGCAAAATAAACCTTCTGAGATGGTTGCCGACGCCGGCGGCCAAGAGCGTTACTCTGTCACGCCAACTCAATCTGAAAAACTTTTCAACCTCATTTTCCATACTTTTCCGACCGCAAAATGTTTCACGCTGCCGACGCACCGTCGAAACGGTCCACTGCTCAATAGTCCACAGTAGCGGACCATAGCCGCCGCCCCATATGATAGAGCAAACCGAAAATAGCGACTACCAGTTTCCAGTGCGATAACGTCATCCCGTTCCACGTTCTACCCAATCTCTGGACGTGCGCGCCCTGTTCAATTAGTTACGACCGCGCAGTTTCCATCAGCTATAAAAGTCTCATATTAAGATCTCGTTGCTCCCACGAAAAGGTCCGCAGCTCGCACGGCCTGCTTTCAATCAGCAACGCCTGGAGAATATCTATATTGCGTTTAATCAGATCTCGAGATGATCTTGTCATACCACGCGATGGTCTGCCCTGGTGGGGTCGTGTCAACATCCTATTGGATGACCCCCGGGTCGGGAATGACCAATGGAAACAGCCTTGCTGTATCTCGCCCAAGTCAAGGGAATGGACCTCCCAGGGCAACTCAAGACCCCACAAGGGGCAAATTTTAACTAAGCTGACTCAGCTAACTTTACACTGTAACACTAACAGTTGGTGATCTCGCGGGTTCCCGCAGTCGCCATAATCAGGGATCTGATTGGTGCACCTAAGGATATTTATTCCTAACTGCCTACCTACCCTAGCTGTTTACGGTAACTTAGACTATTATAAAACGCCTCTGGATTAGCCAGAGTGCTTAACCTTTTAGAGGTAACGTAAACTCACGTGGAATTTACGACTCCACTGAACAGTGTTTGCATTGCTCTATTCCATTCTTCCAGGACGAATTAGCTTTAGCTATACAGCTCGACGGGTTACGTCTTTCGCTCCATCCATACGCACTTCGTGCGTGAGCACCCCCAACCTTCACCCGGCATTACCGGAAGACCTTTCGTGGTATACTCGCCATTGGCGGTTGTCGCAAGATTCGCTTGCTCTACTACACTACCGAGGCTCGGGACACCTGTAGGGTGGTTTTGCCGCTTTGCTGATTTTCTACCTACTACAGATCTTTCTGGAAGAGTATCTTTGGCTACCCTCTTTTCTTCGTTGTTCAATTGAAATTTGATTTACCATTGATACAGGCAACAGTGGAATAGAAAAGAACTGATGAAGAGGAAGCGATGGATCATTTATTCACATCGGATGTTGATTGGAAAAGAGCGATCGAAGTTACTATATTGCATGTCCCGTTTCGCTGTGATCGCTCTGTCTTCATATTTTGAAAACAAAGAAGTAATCCATCGTGGAGAGCTTCTCCTGTTAGCCCAGTTTCATCTTGAATAAGTACTGACTGATGCATGGAGTAGACTGTTGTGCATGATTAATGCATACTTTTGGACTTGTTTCGAAGAAGACGAAAGACTAAAATGCGAATGCAGTACTCTTCAAGTGTGCATAATGAACTACAGGCTGATAAGGACTATTGGAAGCTGCATATCTATTGAATATGTGAACTTTTCACCGTAGCGAAACGGGTTGAGAAACTAAACCATCTCGTTTTATTCAAGACGCATGCTTTTTAGTTCCGGAGAATAGAATGCCATCATTAATGTGAAACGGATGGATGCTGGTAGCCCAAAATGTATTTATGAATTGAATTGACACTACAAAATGAGATATATTGAGAGAGAAAAGGATATACAGTTTCCTCAGGGTGTTTATGGCGTATTTGTACTACTATTGAGCGCACAGACTGAGTACACTTGAAGTGATTTAGTTTCCGCTGAACATATTCCTGGAGCTGTTGATCAGGTGTATTGTACTATTCCCTAGCGGGAAACTGGCGTTAATAATACATACATACATGTACGCTGCAGATCATGAAAACGATTCATATCTTTTTGATAACAAAACATGATTTATTCCAGCTAAGCCATGGAAACTATTTCACTTCTCTTCTGACTTATTTTTCTTCCGAGTTCTCTCAAAAAAGCCCCTCTTGCCTTCGTATAGTGGAACCTCTTTGGACGACTGGATTTCCAATTGGGGCACAGATAACTATGTTGTTACCTTCGCTTTGTACTGCTCTTGGAACTGGACCAGTACAATCGTGGGAGGATTGTACAGACCTCCCTGCATCCGAGAAGTCTCCTCGACTGAAGTGATTTTGGGAGGTCGCTAGGATGGATCGAAGGTGATTGATTCCGTATGCTCCATGAATTTCAGCATGGCGGACTAGCTAATCGAACATTGCTTTCAGGTTACTGTAACGTACTTCAGAGTGATAAATGGCGATGTCCGTCGGACTCTGATTTCCGATTTCTTCCTCAAAGGAAGGGTTAATTTCGTCGTTGGGCATGGAAGCATTTGAAGAGAACCGTGTTATTATTATTTCATCACGCCAACTGCATCGATCACGCTCCCAATACTTGTGAAAGAATAGCTCAATATCTATTTTCTATGTCGAACCAAGGTAGGCATTTAAAGTTCGATTGGTGTGCATATACGCAGGAAAAATATGGTGAGCCGAATAATACGGGAACAGGGCAAGCCGGAGGCACGCATAAATGAACATGAGCAATCAGAAAATTTGTTCTTTTTCCCATCTACAGCGGTTTCGACCCACACTCTGACATCTGCACTCAAGTTTACACTTCCAACGATACATTCTAATTCAAATTTGACGTTTCGTTGGTCTCTGGCATGGGCTGTTGGAATTGAGCTCCCGAGACGTGATTGGGGTTGGGGCAGGAGAGTGAAACGTACGACTCTCCATTTAGAAGCCTTCAAGAATCTGACTTCGTAGAACTTCTTTAAAGCTATTGTAGTGAAGAGAAGCATGAATCTGTTCAGATTCAGTCCATCACCAACTAATCTTGTCGCCTCTATCTTGCCTTTCAACTCCCTTGACACAATTTCTGCTTCTCTCTTCATCTCTGAATACCGACGTTCAGTCGCAATATGTAGTTCGAGTGGGACAGTCCCCATTGGAAATTTCTTTTCAAGAATGTTAGATCTGAATAGGGAGTTAAATGACTCAACATACCCACTTCCCTGGAACAAAAATCTCATACCACATCGGGTATGGTTATAACATTGCACAACAAGGTGCTGCAGATTCCTGTACAATTTTGTGTACCATCGCGGGAAAGTAGATGGATTACTGGAGAAGTACATGCTTTCCAAATCTTCGTGGCGCTTCAAAAAAACGGCCTCCGATGAGCTCAATCGAAGGCAAATGAGATCTTCCAGCATGAATTGATGGACGCTATATGAGTTGGGAAATAAGAAGTTCAGACGGAGCGAAGGAAGCCTTTTTTTGCCTCTGTGAAGATCCAAACTCTTTTGTTTGGAGAAGAAAGCTGTTATGTTCTTCAGCTGATTAGTGTTGAGGTGCCATGAGTCGAGCATATGAAATGCACGAGGCCAAACTTTCCTCGCGGCACTGATTGTCGCTGCATCCTGATCGAAGGCTATAATTTTGGGTGGAACCAGTGCCATCCTTTCAAACTCCTTCATAGCCCATAGTAAACTTTCCTCTGTTTGATCCCGCAGGAATCCCAACATATAGACCGTTAGCTTCCCTTGAATGTTTCTGCCTGCAAATGATATAAGCGGAAGGCTGGAAACATTTGCAATGGATTTCCAATCAATTGCAATTCCGGGAACAGTACCATCCAGGTCGTATGAATCTCTCCACCGTGGCAACGACCAACAAACAGAATGCATATCGTTTTCCGCAGAAGGCCTCATGATGAAAAATGTCCTTACATTACTTTTCTGAAGTTCAATTAGATTTCATAATAGGATAGTACAATCTTGTTCAATTGGATGCTTCTGATGTCGTTTGTAGGAAAGAAATCTTCGTAGCTGCGCACGATTGACCGTTATTTCATACTTACACTCGATATAGTTCGTTATATCTGAGCATCGTAAGTATGACGACTCACTCATTTCTAATTAGAAATTCTTCCTGAGGCCCGTCATGCAGCATTAAGGCTGCATGACGGGCCTCAGGAGGAATTGTGTTGGCAATAATGCTCGGGAAGGGGTTATGGTCGTGTGAATGATATATCGGGGTTAACACATGCCGTATACGATTAATCGTAAACTAATTAGTTTTCCAGGAATCAATAAGCGCTTCCTTGTTCTCTTCATCGATCCATTCCGAATGGCTCATGTACCCACAGAGCCTGCACTCAAACTTACATGCCGGTGTAGCGCATTGAAGAGTCATGTTGTCGATTAATTTTCATGCTTCGTCATAGTACTTGGAACGTCGTAGGAATAACGAGAAGCCAAAGCTTTCGGAAACATGTTTCAATGCTGAAAGCAAACCACAGCTGTCTACTCCATCATAAACCCTCGTCACGCTCAACAAAGAATCTCCAGCTATATTCCTCATACTCCTGACTCATCTTTGTCTGTACACATAAATTGAACTTGTACTGTCAATACGCTCAACACCCGCTACGGTCATCTCATTTGAATTTACAGGTGTATCAGGAACGTTCCTGGTTTTCCCATCAACCAGAATATCAGAAAGATATGTCGCTGGTGTCAATATCATCCCATTGGAGAGGTTTGTTCCTTTGCCAGAGGGACCACCTGAACTTATCACATTGTGCTGATTGACGTCATTCTCACGCTTTCCGATGTTCCGAATTTTCTCCATTCGATCTCGACGGACTGCAGAGAAGCTTTGTGGTGCGATGGGAACATATCCTGTGACGATTGAGTCGCGTTCATCATATGTTGTTCTTTTAGGAGCTATGTATGGTGCAGCTTGAGCCAAAGTTTGGAATGCTGAGCCGTCCAGTTGAACCAAGTCGCGAATGATCGCCATTTATCGCTTGGATTTGTCTTCTTCGGTCAGTCTGGGATGGGAGTGTTCTACATAGGGTAGTTTGGTATACCAAGTCCGAGCGTCTTTCAGAAAGAAAAACCATCGCACTAACGGACAAGCACTTTTCCGCCTTGCCTCAACACAAGACATTCGTGCACGCATTCGATCGATTGACAGTTTAGGCCTGGGTTTGAAATTTGAAGCGACCCGTAGTACTCTCCACAGCGCTCTAGGTCTTTGATATAACTGAGAAGAGATCCGGGAATCGGAAAGTACCCCTCAGCCTAGATTTTCTCTTTTGCCGGCTTGATATTCAGATTGACCTTTGAAATACCCGCACCTGGATCTGAAACGGGCGTCGCTTGTGTCACATCGTTTTCACCACTGTCTACAGTGTTTTAAATTGTAATTTTAGGCGATAAGATAGGTGTAGCATCACATGTCTTCGGTTCGCTCCAATGGATATCTCCATTTTCAAAAGAGTTATTAGGAGACTAGCCCAAAGAAATATCGGAATCAACGGCTGCATATTCCTTGGGAAACTCCGTAGGATGAGAATATTCGTCGAAACCTTCATCTTCTCCAGTTCCATAACGACTGGATATACCATGAATGGTAACAGTCATTACTTTGCATTCATCTGGACCAGGAGCAAATGAATTTCTCAATTCTACATCACGCTCGGCAATGAAGGAAAATTCGTCATATGAATCAATTATGTCTTCCGATACATCGGCCGATTTGACAAGAAAATTCGAGGACTCGGAGAGATCTGCAACATTCAAATCACCAGAGTCCCCTTTATCTCTTTTTGAGCTTAACTCTCTTGTGTTTAGTTCCGAGTAGGATTCTGAGTCGATCTCAATAACATCTTTCTCAGCATTTGAGCTACCTGAAAATAGTTTTGCAGAACCTGGAAGTGATGTAGATAAAAAACGGTAGACCATAAGGTTATCTACTAGGGTTTCTCCGTTGGTGGGCTTATGAACTTCGAGAACCGCTCTTACCAAGTTTCTGGTACAGCAATCCCGGATTTCTTCGGTGAGAATGGGGCAGTAACACTTGTATGTATCTTTTGGCATTCCACGAAGTGATAAGGCAAAGCTCGAAACTGCTGAGATCACGTAAAATCCAGAGCTATAGCTGTCTTCCTGACGTTGGTATTTTAACACGTCCAAAATGTAATTCCCGTTCATCTTTCCCCACACGATATCTTTCGAGAAACTCTGCAGAGTTTCTCCATGGAGGAAGGATACAACAAACTAGAGCAAGTTTTTCGGTGGTGTGCAGTCTAGGGAGTCCCCCCATTAAACCTCCCCGACTTTACCGTTTCCCTCTTTAGGTACTGCAAAACCAGCACCCCAGTGAGACTGACTAATATTGATGGGGATAACAACATTGAGGGCTTTCTCATTTTCCAACCATGATCTTTCACACCTTCCACGGATATTTCGGTACATCATGTTCGTGGTATTTGAAAATTCTCGGAAAGGATTGTATCCCGCTGATTCGGAAACAAAGTATTGTGCAGTGTTACAATCAAAAAGTATAACTTTCTCTTTCAATTCGTAACATGCAAGACCCGCTACCATTTGATCATCCGCGCGTTCATTACGGAGGGAATGGAGGAACCATGGACCAGCTGCATCGCAATTCCTGAATCCCTCGACCAGTTTCTTCAAATAATCCTCAAAGATGACCTTTTACTCATCTCTGAGAGAGGCACAATGGTTCTCACCAGCCTGAAAAATTTGGGAATATCTATTCCGTCCACTGTAGCACTTTCATTCATCATGCATAATCCAACGAGCTGTAGCAGAAACTTTTTTCTTTTGAGCGAAAAAAGGGAAGGAGAGTGGTCGTGATCGTATTCAGCGCTGACTGGAGGCAGGCCATGCTCACGTCCCGAGATTGGGTAGAACTTGGAACGGGATGAAGTTATCGCACTGGAAACTGGTGGTCGCTATTTTCGGTTTGCTCTATCATATGGGGCGACGGCTATGGTCCGTTACTGTGGACTATTGAGCAGTGGACCATTTCGACGGTGCGTCGGCGGCGTGAAACTTTTTGCGGTCGGAAAAGTATGGAAAATGAGGTTGAAAAGTTTTCCAGATTGAGTTGGCGTGACAGAGTAACGAGTAAGACGAAACTGAAGCTTAGACGTATTGACTCGGGTAGCCGTCCAAATGTCTCGAGTAGTCGCCGGAAGGGCGGCTTCGCACTCATGGTTTCTGTTAACCCGAAGTGGTGAAGCGTAGTCGCCCTGCCGACGACCGTCCACTGGCATCGATTCGGTAGGTGGTAGAGCGGTTTGAATCGGACGGATCTTGATCACCCTTAGAGGAAAATCCACCAGGGCGACACACGAGCCAACGTTGGCTAGGTCTGGACCACGGAAACAGGCGGGCGCTGTAGCGGATAGTCAACTCAGAACGGGCGGCGCGACACACAGTGTATGCCGGTTCCGAGCACTCACGCTTAGACGAAACTGTTGACCTTGATCAGCCTCACACGCGTAGACGTCGTGTTGGCGTTCCATGGCAACCCGGGAACCACGGTACGTTACGCACCCACGCCGTGATGCGGAACGGAACAATCCCTAAGACGGAAGCGATGGACACAAGTGTCGAAAACAATGCGTCACCTCTAGGATTGACTTGGATCGGTACCTTAGAGGGGTTTGTTACACTTTACTCAATTGGTATTGGTGGCTACTTGTAATAGTGTGTCGGGCCCGAATGGCCTATCCCGGTACCCAACGGGGCGGTTCACGCCGGCGACAGCCGTGGTCCTATAATACGTGTACAGCTATCAGTCGTTCTACACGTGGTGCATATCAAGCTCGCATGAGATGACACGTGTGTGTCGCCACGTCATCGCGTTTCGGTAGTTTCTTTTGCTACTACAGCCAAGTAGCCGATCGGCTTTTCGGATAGTCGTAAATGCCCGCCTGTCTCGAGTGTTTGTCCCACATAACGCGCTTGGCCGCCGGTGCCGGCAACCCTCTCAGAAGGTTTATTTTGCAGGCATGCTCTGGAGGATATTTTTTCAAGATATTGAATTTCTGGCCAATGCAAAGGCGATTATGCGCTGTGGCCCGTTTACGAACGCTTCCGATTGGCTGAAATAGACTAGAGGACGAACGCTTCTTATAGGCCAGGATAGCAGAACAAAATGTTTTGATTGGTCTAGAACGTACCCTCTGTACCGGCGGTAGATTGTTCGTGCCCCGCCGACAGGGTGCACACGTGTCGGAGTCCATCGAATTAATGTCGGATGATCATACCACTAGCTGTAGGCACAAACTCTACAGTATTCATACTCCGCCGATAACGCCGAGGACATAAAAGAGAATCATTATTGTCAACCTAGACAGCAGTCTGACTAGACAACAGGTTATGGTCCCAAGACGGTATCCACTACGCCCTCAACATCCCGCAAATCACCCCGATCCCAATTCCCTTCCCCCACCGACACCATCCACGCGCCTACACCGCCGTGAAGCATCAACACACACATCGCGCGACGCCCTACACCGCCGACTCACCCACCACCGCCATCCGAACTGTTTCAACAGATCTATCAACCATACCAGTCCTACTCTACCCCTCCCGCTCCCATCTCCCAGGTTGCCGAAGACCGCTCATCACGGAGACGTCGATACGCCACAACAGAGAAGCCAAGAGCTGGGCAGCCTCCTAGACGACCTCTTCGCACAGGTAACACTCGAAGAGGAACAGAATACAGCCCCAGACGCTATGACAAACCAAACGCCCACACCCCCTGCCAACACCTCCAATCCCTTTCCAATACCCACAGCCATCCCACACTTCGAATTTCCTCCAATCTCACACACAAACCTCACTCAATGGCCCTTCAGCATCCGCAGCTATGGATCTATACACAACATCACCCCATGCGTCCCTGGCCCCACACCGCCCGAGCCACAAGACGCAAACGAAGGAAAATTACATCTGTACAAACTGTCCCTCGCTCGTCTCCTCATCGTCCTACACATTTCCCCACCATACTCAAAAGCGTAAGCCCAAAAATACTATCCAGACACCCTTCTGGCATATAAAAATTCCTCAAAGACAAACTTTCCATCATCCTCCTGCAACATACCGAACCAAAATTGCGCTTATCAAACACCATACTCCAACATACACCCGGAACTCCCATCACTGAATGTATCACAAGACACCATGACCTCCATGATACGATGATACAGTCTGGATTTCCCAAAATTGAAGACGACTCCACGACCGTACAGTTCGTGCAGGATGGACTCAGAACTCTTCCCGGCTGGACACCACTTATACGTGAAGTGCGTCTGTGTTTTCGGAAGTGGACGTGGACGTCCAGTCTCTCTAGTACGGGTCCTAGTCGGCCCCGAGATTTACTAGAACAAATGAACGTCCGCGTCCAAAAAAAAATAAAAAATTTTTGGATGCGGACGTCCACTTTCTCTAGTACATATGGCGGAATACTAGGGCCCGACATCCACTTTCTCTAGTACGTTTGGCGGAATACTAGGACCCGACATCCACTTTCTCTAGTACATATGGCGGAATACTAGGACCCGACATCCAGTATACAATATATCAGCGAAAACCGGGAGGGAAGAAATTACAGCGGATGGTAAATTCAGGGCCCATATCGGACCGTATTTTATTCTCTCATTTACGAAACTGCTCGTATACAATACGTCTCTCTAGAATAGGAAATACATATCTGGTCAGAATAGGAAATAAATACCCGGTTAGAATAGGAAATACATATCCAGCCAAAATACGGAATATGTATCCAGCCAGAATACGAAATACGTATCCAGCCAGAATACAAAATACCTGTCAGCATATCGTCGATCACCCATCTCCCTCACTATCGCGTTCTCCCTACCATCCGAACGCCATGCACCACCATCCGCACATACTTCAAGAACCCTCACGACCTAGATTACAAAAAATACGCTCCTTCCCAATACCATCCCCGCTTTCCTCGACACCACCCCAGCCCATTAAATCATCAAGACATCAAACACGAACATGGTCAGCAAAATCTTACACCACTTGAAACCCACTCTCACTTCTATCGTATGCCCGAAAATATACACATACCAGAAACACCTCACAGCTTCATTCCCCATCTTCCTAGATCCCTTCTTCACTCTCCTTCAGTCCTGCCGTTTCTGCTTCACCACTCCTGCATCACATACAAAACATCAACCCCAACAGTCAGATTCAACAGCAACGCTTACCACGACAGATATCCTAGAAACTCCCTTATTTACCTCTCATCCATCCTACACACAATACAAACCATGATCCAAAAACCTTGCAATGAATAATCAAAGTCAGCAGTCCATATCTTCGCAAAGCACAACTTGGCACTCAATGAAACTTACCTTCCGTCATCAACATTCCTGCATCATCTACACAACATCGGAATCAACCACAACAGTCGGACTCAAAACCAACCTTCCCTCGCACCATACTTTCAAAACTTCACGTACCTCTCTTCCATCCTCCGCTCAATACACACCATCAGTCAACAGGCTTCCCATGGAAAACATCGCATCAACGGAAATAGTCAGACTCAAAACCCACGCTTCCCTCAATGCATACCCTCAAGATTCGCGCACGTACCTTCGTCCATCCTCTACACTAAACAAAGCAAAGGCGGTCAAAGAATCTCAGTCGGTGATGAGGGCGGAGTGGAGCCTGCGGCGTCGACCGGACAGCTTTCAGCGTCCGCTTAAGTCTTGCTGTGCATACTCGGAATCATCGCCGGCAGTGAGATTGAGTATGGCCCAAGCCATGGTCTCTGAATCCCCGAACAATGAGATCCGGATCGAGAACAACGAATATAAACATATAATCATATATATGAGAATCCATTTGCTTTCCTTACATGATCCGTGGCATATCCGCTGTAAAGCACATTCAGATTCCACGAAGTTCGGAAATAAAAAAGTTTATTATAACAAATGAATTAATTGAAAATTCATCTCCCAGGGCGGTCGTTCGTCCTTCCATGCACACATTGCCAGCACGCAATGTGATGTAACAGTTGGAAATGATTGAACTCTCGGTTAAATTCCACCGTTGGGATGTCAGCTGGAGTGAGCACAAAACTACTATCCACAAAACTACGAACACGTTACATTCCAAGTCTCGAAAGCACCACAAAAATAAAATTGGTCGCATCTGGACGGCACAGTCTCCCCTGTTCAGCTCGCAATCCTCCCTTTTGCGTCAAAACTCGACATGGAATGCAAGTATGAAGGGTGCTTCTACTACTGCGTAGATGCTTATGCGCTCGCGCTGCATGAGAGAACGTGTCGCTACCGTTTCAACCCCTCTCCCCAACATTTCAACAACGCTCGTGTCCCTGCTGTCACCCATAAGCCTGCTCGAAACGGCGACCATGATTCCCCGCAACCCAGCTCCCCAGACCCAGAATCTGGTCGTGCTTCCTCCAGCGACTCACCCTGTGACGCTCCACTGCCACCAACCTCAACCCCCTCCCGCGCAGACCTCCTCGTGCAATCCCTCGCCGCCAGTCTCACAACTCTCGAGTACAAGGCCGGCGCTGGCCGCGTGAGCGAAGTCATCACCATCCTACAAGACCCCGCATTCTCCCTAGAAAAGTTCAACAGCGCCGTTCGCACCGTAGAAGAATGTCGCCACGTTACCGCTTCCATGGTCGAAACACATTTCCGCACCGAAGGTTACAAGAGCCACATCATTCCAGACAAAACTGGTAAGTACTCGGCACAGCTGTACCTCCGCGACCCAGTCGACATGCTCCGCAGGCAGTTAGCACTGGCTAACGACCAAAATACTCTCTTCCACCCCTCCCCACAGACCGCCCCAGACGGCACCGCAATATTTTCTCATCCCCTACACACAGAATTCGCGAAAACGCTGCACCAGGTTACTAGACAGCGCGTGCAGCTCTCGGAAGATCCACAGGTCGTATGGGCAGAGGAAAATGATCCCACCGCTTCCTCCTTTGCCGGCCTCCTCCAAGTGTACTCCGACAAGAGCAGCACAAGCCTCAAGAGCTCGCAATCGTCGCATACCCCATACACGTCACACTGCTCAACTTCTCCGCCCCCCTCCGTCGCCACTGCATCCGTACCGGCCTCACCATCGTCGGGTATCTTCCGTACATTGTTAACCCTTCGTCCAACGCCTTGTTCGGTGATGAAATGCCGACAACCTCTAGTTCTGCTAGTCGCGCTCGCAAAATTGATATTCTTCATAAAGCACTCGAAAAAGTGTTTTCGTCCCTATCCACCGCGTTCTCTTCCGGGTTCCCCTGCACAGACTCCACTGCAACTGCCCGCCAATGCTTTCCCATCCTAGCCAATTATTGCTGCGACTTTCCAGAGGCCAAAGAGCTGTCATGCACTCGCAACAGCACTACCACCACACATCCCTGCCACCGCTGCTACATCCCCGCCACTCAACTTGAATCCACAGCGCCACACCTGCCCCGCTCCCTCGATGATACACGCTCTGCACGCCAAGAGAGCGCTCAGGAGCATACAACTGCTCCGCTCGAAGCTCTCTCCCTCCTCGAACAACACTCTGTCCTCGAATCGACCGCTCTTTTACCCAGCAACAGTCCTCTAGACCCATACAACATTTTCTCCTTCGAGCCTCTGCACAATCTCCACCTCGGCATCTCAAAGCTCATCAAACAGTGCATTGTCCACCGCCTCAGCTCCCCAGACCTCACCACCACCACTGCCTCCCATTCCGGGACACCTCGCACCTTCAAGAAGGTGAAAAAATCCATCCTCGCCGGCTCAAACAGCATTCTGTCCGCTATCGAACGCGACTACTACATCACCGGTCTTCATGTCGACTTCTCCAAGGGTGAGAAGGGCACCAATTTGAACGGCCTCTTCACGGAGGACGGCATACGCGGCATGCTCGCAGCCAAAGACTATCACCATGTCGACATGGTGTTCCCTTTCATCGCAGCATTCATTGACACATGCTGTGACGAAGTAGATACAGCCCCCCTCACTTCCATCTGCACGCAATACTCTGACCTCGTCGCATGGGTCATGAAACGCGGTCGCATCAAGCACTGGACTGCCGCCGAACTAGAAAGCCTCCAAAACTCCATTTCCTATTTCAAACAATCAATGCTCTCCACCCTCGGCCCATTCCACACCACAGGTCTCAAAACTTTCAAGTTCCATCTTCTTGACCATCTTCCCGGTGACTTGCAGAGATATGGCGCCCTGGAACACATTGATGCAGGCCCTTACGAACACTCGCATCTTCTGTTCAAACAGAGTTATAGGAAAACCTCTCGAAGGCGCTCCACAGCCATGGAAGAGACTATTCGCCACATGGAATTCTCCTTGGCCACTCCAACTGGTCACACCCCATCGAACACATTGGGAAACGCACGCATGATATCGCCCACAGACGGTGCAGTACTCGTTCGCGACGGATTCACCGTTGCACTGCACGACTTTGCCTCCCTGCTGCCCGATGCAACCCTCCTCGTTGCAGATATCGACGGACAGCCCGATCCTGCCACTCTTTTGCCTCTGCACAACTCCTCGTTCCCGTCTGGCACCATAACGCTATTCCAGCAACTTGGTGACACAGCTGCACAAGCGTTCCTCACCCTCGCTAGACTGCGCGCCACGGCAGAAGGCCCTCCAATACATGACATGGACATTTCCGTCACCGTGGTAAAGACCGCCTACGTCATGGGAGGGTACGTCCCAGATGCCGACGACTTTGACCCGCACAGTGGCATGCTTCGCCCCACAAACGTGTCGAGGCACAAGCAGAAGCGCGTGTTTGCAACTTCATCATTCGGCCCCGCAAAGAGATCGCAGTACTCCTTTGTCGTCATCTCCGGAACTGCCGATGACTACAGAACCATATGGGTAGGGCGCGTCCTGGCACTGGTACGCCTGCAGTCTCCAAACCTGTTTCAACCTGTAGAACTCGCTTTCGTTCAGTATATGACCTGCTTTGCCCCAAAAACCGCTGTGGAAAAATCACTTGGGTGCATTTGTTTAAAGTGGTCCACATGGGACCCGGACAACGGATCCGTTGACAGCAATGACACTGCATCCCACAGTGCAGGTGGTCCTTGGTTTGACCTCATTCCTGCATCTAATATATCCGGCACCGTGCACATCGTACGAAGTAGCTTTCCAGTCAAGCCATTTACGAAACAAATGCACTGGTCGGACCACCGTTTCTATCTCAACCGCTTCTACACCAACACTGATTACCAGTTCACAGATGATAATGAAGAAGAATAAATCTAAATCGCAGCACTCTATTGATAATGTACTACATGATAAGCCTTCTAGCCAACGTCACATTTACTGCACTAATTTCAACCATCCTCCATTACGCCAAAACCGTTATCAGCACTGGCTGGATGGCGCCGCTCCATGCCCCCATACTGTGGGGCATTGATTTCGACATTCAGGTTTGCACTCAGGTGTCCAGCATATGGGTCAACGACGAAAAGTTCTGCGCCAATTAGTCCTTGCGCAATCACACAATCCATTACAGCACCGAGGTTTGACGTAATATGCGATTGAATCCAATCCTCGGACACTAGAACAAGTGATGAGCAGCGGTTTACATCATCAACGACATGAACAATTCCAGACCCCTCTCCGCTTTGCCACACTTCAACAGCCTCTCTCGTCACAGTACGGCTTGCAAACACATGCCGTGACTGTGCACTAGTCCGCTGTTCGCTCTCGACAACGTCCGTTTCTTCCCTTGCTTGCGAGCCTTGGAGACAAGACATGCAGTACACCACCATACCAACTAATTGCTGAAAAGCTACCCCACATATTGACTGTACCGCCTTGTAAACTCCTTCTGCCGTGCACCTCCTTTCCCCTTCGGTTCATCCAAACACTCCACAGTAGTCACTAGCCAAGCATCCAGGCGCGCCAGCGTTAGTATGCTCGTCTCTATGTCCATTACTTGTTCTGGTCGTATCGAATAACCCCTGAAGATGTCCAGCACATTCACAGCTACTCGGTTGTTAAACCATGCATCACCATTCACTTCCATTTCGAAGCTTTCAGGAACCATGCCTTTGCTGTATCGCAGCTCTGAGAACGGTGCCGTTCGCCACCTCCCCATATCCAAATCACCGTTGCTTTCCCGTTTCAAAAGCTTCTCAGACGCTTCGCGCTTTTGATCCTCTCGCTCGTCCATCTCAGCTCGCGTCGTCAGCATCGTGCATCTAGACATTAATTTCGTGTACCCCAGCGAACCGAACAATCTGTCCCTCGCATTACGCTTCCGTGCACTCATCACGTCGGACAGTTTCTGCGTACCTTCACTTTCAATTCCTTGCTCCCGCCACAGCCTCTTGACAGCACACACGCTGCTCCTCATCGGAAAACACATCACACCACGGACTTTGACGCAGTACGTGTCGCACCAAGTCATTCAGCAGATCACTCTCGTCTCTGTACGAAGGGTATACCACTGCAGATTCTTGATGATGTAGCCCGGAGGGGTAGCAATATATCCTACACCGTTTTCGCTCCAAAGTGTCCCTTCTACCGGCTCTACCTCGATGGTACGTCCAGTCCAACGTCTCTGCGTTTGTTCCGCTATAGGGTCCAGCTCCATAGTCTCGTTCTTGCACCACTTTGTCAGGTTTTCCTCAACCGCCCTAAGAACTCCAAGGTATTTCACAGGAATGGCTTTCTGTATTTCGACTTACCGCCACCGTGATCACTGATTCTACCTGTTCTCGCAATTGCAGTAAGGCTGGCATTTTCCGCCTGCAGAGTTTTCACCTTAGCCTCCAACGCAACTATCTCCGCGGTGAGCGCCTTGTTTGCTATGTCCTGGCTAAACACTTTTTTTCCAGCTCCGCGATCTTCTTCTTCTGCGCATTGATGCGACTCGCCATTAAATCGATGGATTCCGGCGGATGCAACCTCTCTGCCCTCACCGTCCCCCCATCTCCCACGCTATCGGGATTATGATGTCCTCCATCGGCAATAGCCTGACGTCACGGGGGCGTTACGCGCATATTTGGCACCAATGACAGTCTGTTGTGACGAGGCCCGCACTCCGGCTGCTCTCTCCCCTCAGTACCACCTGACCGCCGATGATAGTTGGCATCCTGTGAACGTTGCTCAGAAACAACATCCCTTGCCGCTATCCTCGGGTCCCTGACTGCATTACCTGCTGGGGCTGATGTACTCGGCATAGTTGGCGCAGTGGGGGTCACAGCCTCCAGTGTCTCGCGAACCCCCGGCTGGGACTCCGTCTGCAGCACCTCCGCATCTGCCAACCCGGGAGGAACTACCTTTGCCATAGCACTCTGCCGCAATTCCAACATGTTTTGAGCCACTATCATGTCATCATCATGATGTTCACTGTCCCTGCGAGCACGCTTGCCTCGGTCAAGCCCCATCTCTCTCCGCGCCGTTCCTCCTTCCTCACTTTCTCGCTGCGGATCCCCAGTTCTGCGCCGGTCCGTCTTGCGACTACCGGACCGCGGTTCAATGCTGCCGGTAGGCCCACACCGCTTCTTCGCACGGGATTGTCGGGCACTCGATACAGCAGCTGCTGACCGGTTTTTCTGGAGGCCCGGAGGCTTTGGAGCTTTCTTCGCAATACGCGGCGGCATAATGAAGCCTTCCCGGAAGCGATGGAAGGATTGAGTTGCACGAGATACAAAAAGATTGCTGTATAGTGTCGGTAACCACAACGGTCTGCGATGAACGTTCAGGTCAGGTCAAGTACCGGAGAATACGCCAACAGCCCAGATTGTATACGGTAGGCAGTCATCAACAGTATTTAATGAGGTACAATTACAGCTGTCGAGCTAGCCGCGAGCACCCCTATGTCCGGAAGACGTCCTGATTTGAATTAAAATTTGGGCTATTCTCAAAAACATGCACATGTGAACATGTTTTTGAGATGGGGGTGTGCCGTACGGCACAATCGACCGCTGAAATCGATGTTTTTCGCAATATTTTTTTCTGCCCTGAGTTGTAGAATTTCTGGGCTGGACAGCAATGCAACTGAGCTGGACATCCACCGGGCGTCCATTTCAACTTGGTCGTGTATTTTGCATCTGCACGCATAACAGCATCCAAGCAGTCAGGTTCACTGCTCGGACGAAGTGCACCTGGAGTGTGAACGATTGGTTTTGACAGGCGAGTACTGCTCAATAGGTTTCACCCTGGACTAATGGTGGCTGGACATGCTGCATTATATGATATACTTCAACTCTGGAACGTAGCTTTATTTGTAGTCGAAATGAAAACATCTTTCGTGAACCTAATTCCATGCTCTAAACGCTGTCCCATAATGAACGTAGAGCTCCTGCCCTGGACGGATATCGCGGATTGCACGTACTACGATGATCTTCGGATTTTCTAGGTCCTTGGCCTTGAGCTTCTTCCCCGTCGAACCGCTGCTGTAGTTCTCGACAAACTCGACGTTGGCCATCCGCCTGGTGTCTTCCGCCGGAGTGTCCTCACCTCGCAAATACCGCGGGTCGTTGATGAACTGCGCCGAACAGAACGGAGCCGGAACAATCCAAATTGGATGCTCGATGTTTTCGTCGTCCTCCGCCGTTGCATACAGCTTGATGGCATACATCAAGAATGTTTCCTTCGTTATCGCCATGTGACCCTCTCCGTACGCGAACCTCATCGACTCCTTGCTCATATCAGAGTACACAACAGTTCCGTAGTATGCACATACTTCGTCGCCAACATTAAATGTCTGTTCAGCGAAGAGCCTCTTCTGCATTTGGATGCTTAATCAGCGATGGTCGAACGCTCAATTTTTTCGCAACACAATCGTGTGCCCGCATCACGCGAGGTTTTCAGTTTGCAACCAGCGGCGCAGGGAAGGTGGCCATAATGTACCGGTTTTTCCATGTGCTCGTGCGACGAAATCGACTCTGGGCACAGCTGCCAGAGGTACTGCCGAATATATTTCGGGAACCTCTGGTACAGGGAAGGCCAGGTGGGGGTTCGATGATCCTGCGTTCCCCTGCGTACGCATCGTGACAGAGGGGGACGCCAAGAACTTCTCAGCACTCTGTTTCGCTTCTGTCGTGACCCTCATGTCAGTGTTGTTTGAAAGAATTACACGTGGACATGACTGCACACAGCTTTGGAAGCGATCGTGCCACACACAATTTGTCCATGTCACTGCCGACGAAAACACGGTGCTCAGGCAAGCTCATAGCTGCTTTTCCCGTTGCGAAAGTGCCAGAGAATGGATCGACAACAATATCACCAGGCTGTGAATGCTGGCTGATCAACTCCATCATGAGAGCGACGCTGTTCTGCTCTGCACGAACTCTGACCGTAGCACCGGTTGTGCTCCTTGTTCGCCACACCATCTCATTCGAATCGATGGCGGGCATATTGATGGTGACGTTGCACCACGCCGGGTACGTGCCGTCCATGTATCCGTGGTTCCTATAGGCCACCATCTCGCTCCCAGTCTTGAACGGAACACCTCGCTTCCAGAAGTGGATAGCGACCTCTGCCATGTTCATGCGTTGGTACCTCTTCCGCCCCGGCATTTGATAGAGGTGCCCAGGTAGTCGGACAAACAACAGAGGTACCTCGTCAACGAAGAAAACTGAATTCCGAACGACGTCCTCCACCTCCTCGTCCTCGTCATCCTCCTCATCCGCACTTTCTTCGCCACTGTGCTGCGATGCTTCGGAGTCCGAATTCATGGACGTAACCTCTTCTTCATCCGACCCGTCATCACTGGCAGCAGTATCGGTTGGGCCTTCTGACTGCGGTCCTTTGTACGTTTCCAAGTAATGGAACCATTCGTAGAACTGCAAAACGGAGCAGAACACGATGCCGTGGCCACCGGGGCGCAACAGCTCGTCAAACACTTCGATGCTAGCCTGCATATCTTCTGCAGTTAGCCTGTCGTACGAAGAGTTGGAATCGTTCCTCTTACGACGAACATTGTAGGGCGGATCAGTCAGAATGAGCTGAACGTTGCCCGTGATGGGCACGTGTTCTCGGCTCTCGTCGGCACTGACCAAATCTTCGAAAGGGACGTCGTACACCCGGCAATACTGACTCATTTTCGAAAGAAAGTCCTTTGCGAGAGCCTGCCCTTCACTTTCCTGCTCTTCTGTCGCATGGGGTGACGGTGACGGGGGAGACGGCCTTGGGCAGTAAGACTGGTCCTCCCAGGCCCAAGTTGAAGCCTGGTTGTGTGTCTTGTCGACGGAACCAAACCTCTCCCTCCTATGTTGCGACGAGTGGGAGTGTCATCAACCGGCTTGGGGACCTTTTTCTGCGTCCGCGACTTGTGGTGCCGGGCGGAGGACAGCCATAACGTCTTCGTCGAGGGTGTCAAAGTACGCTGGCAGCTTGTCCGGATTTCCGCTTGACAAGTATATTTCCAGCGCCCCCAGCGGTCGGACTCCGGCCAGGTGTACAGGTCCGGGTTGATGATAAGAAACTGCAACCGGTCGAAGAACTTCCTCACAAGGTACCTAAATGCACTGTGCTGCGCACTGGTTCTTGTCTCTACTTTTCCACCATATCCATCAGGATGAGATAGGGAGCTTTGTCGTGGTAGAGATCTAGCTTCTGCTCCATCGGTGCGAATAGACCTTCATCGAGCACGTCAAACCAATGCTCACTGCTGTCGAAAATGATGTACGGCGCCATCAACTCTTCGAAGCTGGAAAACTTTGCGGCGAAGGCCACATCGGTCCAAGCATGGTATAAAACTTGAACCACGTAACAAGCTCGATTAGTGCTTTTCCGATGGGCTGGGACGCGTGCGGCTTCGTTCCCCTCTTCGGCGCGTCGCCTATTCGCGACGCGGCAGGCTCTTGTTGTGATTCCGGATGATAGACAACGCTTGGAAATACATCAATACCTCGAACGTTTCCGGTGGAGCAAGAACGAAGGCGCTTGGTTCCCCGCCTGCGGCGCCTGTAGTGGCGAAGGAAGCATGTTACATCCAATAAGGAAGGTCTGCGGCACGATCCCAGAAAGGATGCAGTGCTCAAACCCATTGCCCGATACGCTCATCCTGTCTTGAAACTCGGCAATGGGTAATGCCAGACGAACAATCTGCTTGGCTCGCTCAACGTTCATCTCTGCTGCCATGACGATTTCGGCAACATCCGCCTCGACTCCAGCATTCTTCGAACGACCGCTGAAGGCCATGCTGAGTCGACCTTGCAGCGCCGCAAATTGTTTCTTCCGTGCCCTGCGCAACCCAAGCGCCAAGGTCCGCGTATGTGAAACCTCCGGCTTGTCCGTCAAGTCTGCGAAACTTGAGTGGGCGAATAATCCAGCAAGAGGCGGAGGAAGTCTTTGCCAGCGAGAGTAGTTTCGCGGGCGGCGCGACTACGTTTCGACGTGTACCCATGTCACTAGA
>JALQPE010000485.1:0-39470 GCA_030407315.1 Asparagopsis taxiformis | reverse complement strand
AATGCTTTAAAGATTGTCGAGTCGGGAAATCTTTCAGAGCCCTGTGCTGGGAGTACAATACGAACTTTCGCCATCCCCACAATTGTCTCTGTCATCTGTTGTTCCACGGGTTCCTACTGCACCTCGATGCTGTGCAGCTCTTGCTCCGCTCTTTCGAAGGTCTATCGGAAACTCGATGTCACAGCTCTTTGCATAGCAATGTTTCCTCAAGAATGGTAGTATCTTCTGTCGCATCACAGAGTCCGACGGGACGTGCTCACTTGGATCTCTGCGGAAATTCATTCCGAACAGGGTACCTTCATAGTGGGCTCTTGTCATTCTTTGAGTTCCACTCAGCTGAAGAGCCCCATACATCGCAGGCCATTGTAGTAATGCCTTGAAATCACCACATGCTTCATCCCCAGCATTTCGGTCTATCGGGCCTCCAGTTGAAATGGAATCAGAACCTCGTCCGGTTGCTTCTTCCGATTCCATTAGCGTGCTCGATGCTACGTAGATGTCACTTCAGCTTCATCGTTGTTGCTGTACACATCAATACAACCTTCTATTGTGTCACCCATAGGGATTGGGGACTCCAATAGGTCATCTGTGGTACACTCACGTCGTAGCTCATTACCTCTCGGGATTTCTTTGTTCATGCAGGCTGCATCACTGCTGCGGATTTCTCCCTGCAGTTTCCCAGGAAGCTGTTTACTGGGACTGGCCACATTGAGTGAATCGAATCTCGCCTTTGTCCTACGACTTGTGGTTTTCTTTCGAATAGGAGTCCGTCTCGGAGCCATCTTGATGTTTTTGTTCTTTTCTTCTTCGCTCAGTTTGTGGCATAGAATACAACTCTAAACTTCTATGACATGACTACTATCTCAATACAGTACTACTACTTTTAACCGTTACGAAACCTTTCCAGGCTTTCATTCGATCCAATGAACTGGTTCACCACAATGCTTTGCCCTATGCTCATTGCTTTATGCACATTGATTGCTATTTCATCCGGACTCAACATCGTTTTGCTATCTTGTATCGCATCCCCTAACCACAAACCCAGCCAAGATGTATCCATTTCCGGGAAAACGGCCGTTTATTTCGCAGTGATGCTCTAGGCACTAATACTGAATCTGATTTTCTCATACACGTACTTCCTACTCGTATACTCTACCATTTTCGGCCCTATTTACAAGTTGAAAGCACAATCTCTCGTTGAATCGTACTCGGTGTGATATCTTAAATTAGCATAAATTTATATATTGCAATGCAGATTCACTGCTCGCTTGCAACATGAAAATTATAAAATTTCTCCCACACTGCTGTTTCCTAGCCGCCCACATCCACGTGGCCCGCTTTGACTGCCTGCCAAGTGTGCTCAGAGCATGCAATGACGTCATCGATATATACCGTCCAAATCATCACTGGAAGCGCGGACTCCTCGTCCAGGAAAGTGCGCCATTTTTCCTACTCCTCGCCTCCCCTTTCCAGTAGGCCCCATATGCTAGTGTTTTCCTATATTTCTGTAGTGATGACGTCATTATAGACTAGAGAAGGCGGTAGAAGATACATAATTTTGCGCCTGTTCTGCCAGGTCATGTGCTTCAAAGCGTAATTCGCACCCTAGGTATCGTTTTTCTGGGCCTCCCATCGCACCGCTCCGTTTCAAATTCATCCCCTATTATTCTCCTACACGTCATTTCCGCCCGCAGAGTGCTACTTAAACAACAGATTCTGGAAATCCCTGTTTCCATCTTCATATCCGTCGGAAACAAACAACAACTCGGCTGTGGAAGCAGTACAGATCATCTATACTGCTTCCAAAGCGTAAGTTGTAGATCATCAATACTGCTTCCAAAGCCAAAGTTGTTGCTTTGTCTCCGACGGATATAAACCATGATGGTACGTTTCCACAACTCACGCCACTAACCCAGTTTTCTATTCGTTTTCTCTTTCTCAGGTTTCCAGTCGGTGAGTGTTCCACTTCTACTTTCATTATCTTTCTCTCTTACCACTTCTCCACTACTTTTCTTTTCTGCCTGTGAGTACATATCTCAATTTGGGATGCAATGGTATTTGTTAAGGTACGTTAGTCTCCTAATCACCATCAATTTCCCTCTCCAATTCAACGTCACTAACTTGTTTCCTTTCTCTACATCATTTTTCTTCTTCTCTTCATTTCCTAGCTTATTCATGCAGCTCAATCAGTTGATAGATTTCTAGACTTTCTAGTAGTTTTAGTTTTACTCGTCGGAATAGTGTTAGTTGTAGTAGCATTTTTAACATAGGGATTGTTTATTCTCAATGTAGCCTGCGCAAATAAACAAATCCAGAGTGAAGCTTCCCATATCGCACCCTCTTAGATTGCTACCTATCCTACCGCGTATACCTCTCGCTAGCTCATAGTCACTACGAAATAAAAATTCCTAGCCGTACTATTCTGTCCATTCCCATATGAATACCGTCCATGCCCCATCCTCATAGCGCTAGAACTGCCTTCCTCTACCCCAGAAAGATGCCCACGACAGCGTGACGCTCCATCTCATCCACCACTCCCAGACACCGAATTTTACTATATCAGGACACTACTTTTACTGTCTCCAGGGTGCTGCCCAGGGCAGCACGAAATACTGTCTCCAGGTGCTGCCCAGGGCAGCACGAAATACTGTCTCCAGGTGCTGCCCAGGGCAGCACGAAATACTGTCTACAGGTGCTGCCCAGGGCAGCACGAAATACTGTCTACAGGTGCTGCCCAGGGCAGCACGAAATACTGTCTACAGGTGCTGCCCAGGGCAGCACAAAGTACTGTCTACAGGTGCTGCCCAGGGCAGCACAAAGTACTGTCTACAGGTACTGCCCAGGGCAGCACGAAATACTGTCTACAGGTACTGCCCAGGGCAGCACGAAATACTGTCTACAGGTGCTGCCCAGGGCAGCACGAAATACTGTCTACAGGTACTGCCCAGGGCAGCACGAAATACTGTCTACAGGGACTGCCCAGGGCAGCACAAAGTACTGTCTACAGGTACTGCCCAGGACAAGGAAAATCACTGTCTCCAGGTATTGCCCAGGACAGTGAAAATCACTGTCTCCAGGTACTGCCCAGGACAGTGAAAATCACTGTCTCCAGGTACTGCCCAGGACAGTGAAAATCACTGTCTCCAGGTACTGCCCAGGACAGTGAAAATCACTGTCTCCAGGTACTGCCCAGGACAGTGCACCGTGTTGGTTCCATCTATTGTCCCAGGCAGCGTATTTCACTATCCGGCCATGTTGCCTTGGCCAATACAAAACACTATCCGCCAACACTGCCCAGTACAGTAAATTACATCATATCCAACTATTGAATAAATCATTAATTTTTACTGTCTCCATTCACTGCCTCAGACAGTACTGTGAGACAGTGTTTTTTACTGTCTGCAGACAGTGTTCCGTACTGTCTGCCAGACAGTGCAAATCACTGTCTCCAAGTGTGGCATTAATTTTCATTTGCCGCATAGTGATTTTTACTGTCTCAGACAGTAAAAATCACTGTCTCGCAGTACTGTCTGAGGCCCCCTTTTCAACACCGTAGTGCAGTCTTCTCCATTTACAGCCACGAAGCGATTCACCAAGTAGGGCAAGTCTGATAGTGGTATGCAGTCTGCAGTCGACATGAGTTCCTCCTCTATCGGGACGACGTTCCGGTTCCCTTTTCGATACATTCCATTCATCTCGAAACATTCGGTCAGGTTCCAATGAAAAGAATCTTCCCTTTCCTCATAAACCTGTCGTAGAAGCTCATGTAGCTGATCCATTTTAGAATTGTTATTGACCCTGCTCTCTTCCGAACGAAAACGGAGCAGGACCTCATGTTGATCTGGAGGAGAACGTATGATATTACTCGGTGTTCGTTTCAGTTCAGGAGGCTTAACCAGGAAACCATTCAGCCCCGGAGTGAGAACTGGGAGAGGCTTCCAATTGTCTTCACAAAATATTTTAACATCGCATGCAGTTCTGTAGAAGTCATAACTTTTTCCTGTATCTTGGGATCGGTGAAACCTGAAGTATCTGAATTTTGAGAAAGCATGCACTTTTCCACCCGAATTCTCACTCCGGCAGAGACCGGAGAAGTTTGCCACGTGCAACATACGAGAGACAGAGGGTTCCGGAGTATAGGACACTCTGAGTTGTTCAACTAAATCTTCCATAGTGACGGTGTTGTGGGAACGTAGCCTGCGAGAGGTACAGCTAAAGGCCTGGTCGATGTCTGCATGGGTGTGGCCGATGGGTAGGAAAGAAGCGTGTACTTCTTCAAATACACCCCAAGCAACGAGACATTCTAGATAGCAAAACAGAAACGTGTTCTTGTTCTCTCTTGTGCAATTGTCTACCTGCAAGTACAGTGTTCCCTGAAGACTCGAACCCATAGCCTTTTTGGTAAGAGTCCTGTGAATTGCCTCGATGATATGATTTGCCCCAGTTTCGAATTCAGCAGTAAGTGTGTACAACGAAAGATGCTTTCGGACACCATGTTCGAGAACACCTATGAGTCTCACCTTCAAACTATGACCAACAGTCGCTTTTGTACATACCGTGAAATGGGGAAGACCGTATCCTGATTGATCAGCCCCGTCTACGATCAGAGACGTGAACCTGGAGGGATATAGTGACGCTTCTTCACACTTCTTTTTATACTCCCTACGTTCCCGTGCCACCATCTCGATATGACGCTGGTGACGTTCCAGAAGCGGAGCAGTGCGTTGAATATCTGTCCCGATGGCTTCCAGTTTATCACGTATGTACTCACATTCCGAACATTTCGTGAACCTCTGGACACGCCGAACCTTGATATTCGCACAAAACGTGTTCCAGGTGTTGTAGAAGTAGCTCAAAGTTGGTGGGTTCCGGTTCGAGTATAATAACGTAAATTGGTCGCAGAACATCTCGTACACAGCCTTCTTCTCGAAAAGAGGCAGATGCTTCTCTCCACTGTCTGGCATCATATCAGCAGTCGAGGCAGACAAGCGTTCAAGGAAGCAGATCACTGCATCTCTATGTGGAGAGCCAGAAATTCGTTTCGGAGAAGCCATAAATGGAAGACTCCCATTCTGGCAAGCTTTCTTTACCGAGGTCTGCAGGTGTCGTGAAAACTTGAAGCTGAACTCGAGGAATTCGCAACACACAGGCTTCCCAGAGAAGTAGAACCGGTTACTGTTTGGTTCCAGTAGAGCGTGCAGATACCTGCGGCGATCGTCCCTGTTGTACAACAAAACTCGTTCTGCTTCATTCCGAAGGAAAACATGGTCGGTTTTTCTGAAGCATCCCTTATTGCAGCATGGTATTCTTCTTATATCTGTTTTGGGCAGTGACAAACTGAATTTCACCCGCCTCTCTAGCATGCTGCTCTTTCGACGAACTGAGCTGGACCTCGTCACACTTTCATAATTCTTCCTGTGTTGTAGTCGTGCAAATGGTTTATACGTCAAAGCCATGGATCGGAAAGAGTCGGAAGAAGTACCCACCACTATTCCATGCATCACTTCATCGTGGCTACGCGGCATAGGTATGGTTTCAACAGAAGGAGCGTGTTCTGATTTGGAGTCCCTAGAAAGAGATTTCATGTATGATTCGGCTTTCTCTAGTGCGTCATTCCTAGCTTCGGGGAGATGAAAACGCGGAGCCATCTGCAGTGGGAGCAGAACGAATTATCTCGGAACGGTAGTTAGATTTGCAGGTAGCGTGGAAAAGAGATGGCTGCAAGACGAGTATATCGGTTGATCAAGATGCATGGTGAGTAGAAATGACACAGGTGAGACGTTCATCTAATATGGATGCAGAGTGGCCTCCTCGACGGCGATAGTTGGCCCAGGATACAGCGCCAAATACCTATGTCAAATCAATCTCTGTTGTGAATGGAGTACGGCTGATTGGTTGATTTGTCCTCTTCATGCGCCCATGATTACGGGGAAAATAACAACAATCTTTCCTCTCTGAAGGATTACAAATGGTACGAAACGGAGCTAAAGGTTTATTTCAGCGGTTTTGTTCAAGTCTGTCGAGCGAAACTATACGTAATAAGACTAAGACAACGGCCTCATCTTGTTCAAGTCCCATGCGAATATCCCGTTCAGCCCTTTCAAAGTTCCAGGAGGAGGTTCAATACCACCGTATTTGTACGGGTAAGGACAATCCAAACAACATTCGTTCGGTTCGAACATATAGCAAGATACAAGTTTCTGATTCTCACCTTGAAAGTTCGCTAGAGGTACATTGTGTACTACACAATGTACCTCTAGCGATAATACAATAGTATTGTAGTTTGGAACCTCTCATCACTAGTTCCTGCACAAAGGAGAGAAGCTTTTCCGACGACCTGATCCAAAATGTATAGTTCAACAGAATATCCTCCTTTCAGTACTCTATCTATTCCTTCGATAGTGGATTTACCGGCATTTGTATTATCATCTTTTCCCTTTTTCTGTAGCGAACAGATTTTCGGTTGGCTTAGCAGAACGCCATCCTCTGCATGATTCCCTGTTCTCCTCTTCTTCGATCCGATACGTGATCTCAGATCATTATGATACAAAGCATCGGCAATAGAACGAAGTCTTTCATGAGCGAGACGGAAAATCTTGGTACTAGCTTCCACAACCACACATGAACGGGCTGTCTTCATCGCTGCGATCGCAGTAGTAAGTGATGCTCCGTAAACATCAATAACTGAACCCCTCTCAGGACAAAACGTGTTGATTATCTCGGATAACATTCCAATATGTTTCTCTTCTGTTCGAACAGGAGATTTTGTTCCTGGAGTGAGAAGTTTGTCTTTCGAAACGGGAATTCTGGACATTGCAGCGAATTTCCGTTTCGTTTCTGTTGGGACGAGGTGATATTGGCTTCGAAGGTCTGGCTTGAAACCGTCCTTACGATGTCCGGGAGCCCTGGCAACAACTGCAAACTCGCACGCGTTTTGTGGGAACATATCTCCGCGATGTACTTGTACAGTGTTCGTGTCTTTCATGAATACGAAAGGGTATTCCGGACCGTCGAAACCGACGTTTCTCAGCTCATGCAGGAATGCTGGAAAGTTTCGGAATGATACAAAACAGAAAAACCAGCCACCTGGCTTCAAGGCTCTCCTTGCAAACTGGCATAATGCATTGATTTCCTTATCACTTATGAAATTGTTATATGCGGTATTACGAAGGGATTTAGAATTCGGAGTTCCATACGGAGGGTCGGTAAGAACTAAATCCTGAAGAGGGTACTCATCTGTCCATACTTCCTTGTCGAAGTCCTGCCATTTCATCTGATAGCATGTAATTCCCATTTCAAGAACGTAGTCTTTTCTTTCTGGCTCATTCGTACCAGATGAACCGCGTTTAGAATGAAGGTTGAGGCGGTCTGAGTTGATACTAGGTGAAGCAGAGACATCGTTCTCTGTTATCATTCAGTCGACTGGAATAGAAGTTTTCGGTCCGGTGATAACCTTTTCAGAAGCGTCAACTTCATCTCGTACAGATTCTTGCGTTATCTGGCTCATCTTCGGTACCGAGACTATATCCTCATCACATATTTCGGAGCCTAGTTGAGGAACACTATCTTCCTTCGAGACATCTTTTTGTTTCTCTTCTTTCGCGTCCCTTGTATCTGCATTTTCGTTATCGGCTGCCGTCTTGCCAATTTCCTGACAGAAAGAATCGGGATCTGGGTCTTTTCGATGGCTTTCCCGATACTTCTTTTCCTTCATGGGAGCAATTTGAGAGCAAAATTTCCGGTACTGCTTCAAAAGAGCATCCAGAATATTATAATCATTTCCCATGTTCTCCATAACATCAGTATCGAACTTTGATGAGCGAATTAGATTCTGCTTGATTGATTCCATGCCCTTTGGCCATACCTGTCCTTCATGAAGAACCTCGAACTTACGCGCTTCTTTCATCGCTGCGCATGTGTATTCGTATTGCTGGAGGGTATCTTTGTATGATACTGGTTTGAATTTATTCAATCTGGAGATTCCCCGAAGCCTGTAAAGAGTATGAACTTGAACTTCTTCAGCATCAGTACCCGAAGCGTTCATGAACTTGGTTGCAGATTTCAAAGATGTTATATTCACAAATTTGCGATACACGCGACAGTAAACGCTTGTCATTGGGGTATTAGTACCCTTTCTCCGAGTTTTCACTGCCATACTGTTGCTAGAAGGTGGTTCTGCCAAGTCTGGATGCTCCGAACTCATAATTGTTCCAATCTCTTCGATCACTCGCACAGGAAGGCGCAATTCCGTCGCAGCAGTTTGTCTGACGGTGTTATCCTTGAGGTGGGAGCAACCATCATATCCGGCAGCAACTTATTTGGCTGTAGGTGGCTTTGAGGTCAGCTCTGCATACGGTGAGCTTCTTCTTTCATTCCGCTCAGGATATCATAGAACGTGGTTTCGACATACAGCGTTGCATCATGCTTTCGGTTCTGATGTCTGCCTAGTTGTTTCAGAACTTGGATAGAATGACCTCCTTTCAGTATCGTGACAGGCCACATAAAAGAGTCCCAACTCTCCGGGTTCTCATCCATTAACTCCTGGATTGCAGTCAGTCTGTGCATACGTCAACAACTCCGTACCAAACGGAACGGCATTCGGACTTCTCTTTCGCCTCACTGTCAGAAAGAAAATCACCCTGAGGACCGCGTATCGTTTTGAAAAAGTCAATAATGTGGCGCTGGAACGACCCGGTCAACTCGACTACGATCGCATTGTCGGAACCCGAAATGAATCCATCAATTTCGTTTGTTTCATCTTGTTCTTGACATTGTGCTGACTTCATGTTTCCAGAAAATATCGACTTCAATCGCCACACACCAGAGCGCACCACTTGTCGAACAGCAGTGAGTGGGATGCATACCCGCGGATCAACACGTGTGTTCGTAGACCCTTCCATGAAGTCTGCAAATAAGGCGGTATTAGTGTGCTTCATGGTGGAAGTACCCGGTTCCTCTTCTGGAGGACCTGATTTGGAACTGAGTCTGGACCCACTCCTCTTGAAGAATCTCGTCATGTCATCCAGTTCTGAAATAATGAAGTGCCGGGTAAGAAATGAAGCGGAAACAGAAGCTATAAAACTCTGTATCAATTTCTCGCACTTTCGCATGAAGGACTTGAAATGATTGTCATGAACGCCATACTCAAGGACAGTGTACTTTCACCATGCATAGTACACTGGCCCAAACCCGAAATGACCGTTCACATTGGATCCAATGTGAAAGTTCATTTCAGTTTTGGGCCAGTGCACTATTCATGGTGAAGCATCTTGGCCATGCAGGGCACGACACGGCTGAAACGGGATTACGACGGCGGTGGTGGCCCGTGTATCGTGGTTCCCATTACTAGGGAGACAATTGAAGTGGATAGGAGACGCAAGCACTCTCCCAATGATTGCCAATCGGAAATATCAGTAGCGGGGTATTGTAAAAATTATATTGCGCCGGGCCGTGTCTATCCAGATGATGGAATGATTTGGCAATCTGATTTGCTATATTGCTCACAACACTTGGCATATTTTTTTTCATATTTCCCAGGAATGGCCCATCTCACCAGGACTATTTCCTATACAGCAAATAGGCCGTACACATGATCTTTTCGCTGCTAATAGCAGGAATTTCTGAACAGGTTTCGCCACCTTACCCTGCGATACCAATATTACCGAACAGGTCTGAGTATCTTTCACACCGAAAAACCATTCTCATTTCCCCATTTCAATGCTATTTTTCAGTAAGCAGCGCAGCTACCAGGTTTCTTTCATCCCTTACTACATTCCATATCCTACATTACACCTTAGAGTACATTCTTACCCACTGCAACTTAGACGATAAACAATGCATATTAGAAATAGAAACTCAGACCGAAAGAACATTATTATAGCTTGAACGGTGCAAAAAGCAGGCCTGCCGAAAAGTAGTACGTCGTACTGTTCTCAAACTACAGAAACTTGATTCGATTTTCGTACGACTAAAATGGTGTTCACAAGGTTCAGGTGCAATAGCATGCACCTTGGTACATATAAATGGTAGAACATTTACATTATGACTCCATTCAATGAACAGAATATTGTTCTACGAACATGTGGAATAATAACGGGAGCAGATAATCAATCGTTCCCACGAAGAGTATTCGGATGAGACAGCCACCACCCCCGGAAGTTATCGTTTGTGACTCACCTGCGCAACCCCCTAGCCGATCAACTCATGACCTACCAGCGCTGGTAATTTGCGCAAATTCCTTCGTCACAACCAGCGGGACATCAAGCAAGAATGTTAGTGTTTCAAATCCTCCAGTCGAAACCGTGATTCTTGATTCAGATGGCCAGCTTTTTGCTGAGATTCAATCTCACATCAAGTTGATGTCGACTCGGTGATAGCGGAACGCACGCGACAGCCTGAAATGCGTCATGACGCATGCGTACACGCAACTTCCCATCAGAGCACATCAAATTCACGGAGGGCTTTCTGCAGCGAATGGTGCGGGAGGACGAGTACCAAATCAGAGATGTGGTCAAAGTATTGCAGTCGTTGAGGAGCGTTACTGGAATCGAGAATAGTGAGAGAGTGACGAATGGGACAAGCGCAGAAGAGAAGGAGAAACAGGAGGCGTTTGTGAAGAGGATAGCGAAAGCGATTTTAGAAGGGAAGGAGAGTCTAGAAAGTGGACGTGCAGCTGGTCCTAGCGGCTAAACGCTCTCGAAGGTTGAACTCGATTAGTTTGGTTTAGTGATGGTGATAAAGAAGAAAAGTTGAATAGATTAATGTGTTTCTCGCTGTAGATGGCATGACGGGCTATTTCGTCATGTGAGGGCGGTGTAAGAGTGAGTATCAGGGTGGGAGTACCGGACGATATGATAAAGGGCGATGAAGTGCGAGCACGGAGGGTTATTCTATGTCTGCGAGTTGTGCGCAACGGGAGGGGGAAAGTGCGGTAAGCCATATGCGTTGAGGAAGTGTATCATTGGGTGCGTCGAATATTACGCGGAGCAAAGCAGGGAGTCCTGCGCATGGACTCCTCTTGCTGCGATGGAGGTAGTGATGGGATGTGCATTGCCCTGTTGTCAACGGATAGCTATACATGCTGACTAGAAACAGAAAACAGCGGCAGATCTCCGGACAAACAACGTAAGAATGACTGGTGGGACTATAATTTCCGCAGATGGACTGCGACGGAACGCACGGCGCTTGTGTCGCGGCGCTATGCGATTCGCAGGCACTGCTCGCAGGGTGAGTCAGTCAACAGCGAATGACTCGACTGGCGAGGGATAAATTTTTCTCGACTAGCGCTAATGCGCAGCGGTAGACGTCGAAGGAAGCGGCGCGATCGAGGGCAAAGAGAGGCCAGGTCTGCAGAGAACAAAGCTGTTGAACAGGCGCAGTTGGAAGGGCGAATTCGCGGTCGATGTATCAGGTAGAACAAATTTGGGCGGCATGGAAAATCAAGTTTGAAATTTCGCCCAATAGATATGCAAAGGGGAATATTTTCAGTTGGTGGTCACAGAAACCGATTGTGCAGCGCTTTGCATCGTTACTCGGGAGATTGTGTCTGTCACAGCGCCACACCCAGTCTTTTATCGCGGCCGCTGTCGTCTTTCCCCGACTCGCACCGCAATCTGCATCGCAACAGCCAGTTCGACTGTCATTTTGCGAAAAGGTGACGAACGAGTATATCGCCGAATAATCTGGTTTTGCCATCATGGGGAAGGGTGTCAAATGTGCCCATTTTGGATCCACCATGTCTCGTTCGTGGTTTCCATTGCACCAAAGAGGTTTGTAGTATTTGAATTGTATCGGCAACCGCATTCAATTATGCACGAGATGATGAACATAATGTGGAATGGATGGTTGCCGTCATGATGTTCCCGCATATATATGTGATTTTAGTAGTCTATTTGGCACGGCAGCTGAGCATGGTCAAGGTGCGTTTATCAAGGAGGGGCTTTTGGTGCATACTGCGCGTAGGGGGACGGGTATGGAATCGCAGATGTACCCAAGGCTATACAGTAGCCAAGGAATGTGAATGACCTTCGAAACAAGGGCGAAGTTGAGAATGGAGCGGGCACGGAAGAGAAGACACAGCCGGGCGTGATCGTAGAAGCGAAGCAGGGGTTGGACGGGGGAAGCGCTGGTGGTCGTAGTGGTGAATATTGGGGAAAGAATATTGTTGAGTAAATAGACTAGTACGACATCCGATGACGTCCCTAAACGGAATATCGATGAAATGTGCTGGTCTGAATGTTGCTGCCGGGGATGGTAAAATAAAGAGCGGTGTGTTTTGGTGTGAAAGGGACGCACGACAAGAGGACAAATGTGTGATGGATCAGAACTATAGAGTTGCGCTACGATCACCCAGAGTCGGAACTGGTGCGCTGCGAAACTGGCTGATCTCGCCAGTGTACTTGATTTGCTATTGAGGAGTAAATAAGTAGAAACGCTGCATGTTCGTTCGCTGGTACCGGATCTATATCAACTACTGGGCGTGTGTGTCGAAGGGGGACACGGGGGTAATGATGAGCTGAGGAGCAGACGGTTGTTCTGAGAGTCATGGACATCATGTGGAACACAGACGATATATGATTTGTCATAGTGCAGCTGGTATTCATTGCAACGCGGAGATGTTCTCGAACCAGAAGTATGCAATAAATCAACAAGGACCAAAGAACAATACGTTGACAATGATGGTGCGCAATACCGATGCACTGATGGGGAATCCTCTGTCAAGCACACCGTTATTACGTCGCCACAATATGGTGCGCGTGACTCAACACAATGGACTGGAGGCGGCGATATGTCGCAATGGGTACGCGCTCGTGGGATGAATTATCGGTGCAGAATGAGGAGGCGCGGAAGTTGTGGGAGATGAGACAGGCGCACGGCAGTAAACGTCCTTGCAATGATGACGTGCTGCATGATGAAGGCGGAGCGGCAATAGCGTCTCGATGGGATACGTAGATTCGGATGCGTCCATGGTGTCAGGATGCCAAACATTTAACTCAGCAACAAGTGCCCTTTACGCACTGGCGCGCGCTTCGCGCGCGCGAATCTGATGCACCAAAATTCTGTTTGCCAGAGCAGGCAGGTCTTAGCTCGCAATCCACCAGTAGATTCCCATTCCTAGATACCAATACACCCTAACATATTGTGGTAGTGTAGCATGTCCTCAGAAGTACCGTATTCGCAACTCTACTTAGGCTTAGGCTATTAGCCCACATGTCCAGTGTGACTTGTGTGGTAACCGCAGTACGCTAAGTATACCAGCTTTATCCCGAAATTGAATAATAAAAAGTGGTGTAGATAGCAATTGCGCAGCAGCAATGTTAGACATACTGCGAAGAGGAAACGTGAGGAGTCAGGATTTCCATGTAACGAGACCACATCCCAACTCTAGTGCCCGTGCAGGAACCGTAATGTCGCTGATCTCCGCTCAGTATATATTTCGCAACCATGCTGTTGATGGAAAATTCAACCGACCGCCATTGCATAAATGTTGATTGTCATCCACCCAACCGCGCTTCTTCATCGGTCTATGAAGCTCAAGAACAGTTCCAACAGACGCATCACGAGCGCACCATTACCCGCATCGCTAAATTCAATCGACTCTGCAAGATCCTCGAGCTTTTCACAATATGATTCCAAACCAACCAACTGACGACATAGTTGAATGCCCCGCTCAATATGAGATGACAAAGTTGCCTCCTCACGGCGGATGTCGCTCCCCATGCGCCGTGATTTACATAAATTTACTTTGCACACAGACGTCTGTTTTGGACGAGTCAACACGCCACGCCGACAAGCAAAGATGCATCTTTGGACTGATGTTCGAGGATCATGATCCTCGAACACTCGTGGGTGACGGCTGGACGCGATGGAGAAACGTCTGCTTCAGTTTCCTCATCCGAAACAGAGGGCAATAGCAATGGAGATGGCGAAGCAGAAGCAATTCCGGTCGGGCCCAAAATGGAGTGGGCGACACTGAAGCCGAAACATTGTCAGTGGGCGCCGGTGAAATTATAGAGGCAGAAGACGTCGCCGATGCTAGTGCCACTGTTATGCCTGCAGATACTGACGGTTGCTGCACGATTGGAGACAAAGTCGGAGACGCGGATACTGTCCGGAATTGACTTGCCACGAGAATTGCGCTTTGAGAAGGCTGTGCCAATGGTTTCGCCAGGTATAAAACTTGATGGTGTATCACTCTGCAACGTAATGGTTATACCAGTTGACGGTGACGGTGGCGGGGTGTTCGACGCTGTTGGTGACGATGATGTACTCGGAAGCGGAGAACTGGTTGGTGCCGCAGAATTTGAAGAACTAGCAGACGGCGTTGGCGTTGATGATGTGCTCGCCTGTTGTAGACAATGTGCAATACTGAGAAATGTCTCATCCTCCCACTCTAAAATATCGAGTATAATTACGTGTACTGCGGATCATTAGGACACGTAATTGCTCTCCTTTGATAATTAGTACAGAAGATAGAAAGCAAAGGATTACATTCACTATATAAAGCCCTTCCTCTACGTCCCTTTGGGATCGGAGGTACCGGACTCCTTACCGACATCTGCACTGCACAACTTCTCAGGGATAGCTTGACCGCCTACTGGACTACAGATATATCTCTCGTCCGGCCGGAAGATACGGTAGTCAGCTTCAGGCTTCCTGGAAAGCGCAGTTCTATTGTCAAGTTTTCGATATGGTGACGACAAGGAGTGCTGCAACCAAGGATCCGGTCATTTTTCAGCCAATCAGCCACCCCATACTAACCTCTGTCGATCCCGCAGAAGCGGCAAAATTCAGAAGAGACAGGGAACATTATGAACTAGAAATTGAACAAAAAGAGAAAGATGGAGCACCATTGGTTCCAGCAACGTACCGTGTGTCCATTTGTCCCCAGCTGTTACGATCGGTTCATCGTTTGGGATACTTCGATACGATTGCTCCGAATGTATCAGTCGAAAACTTATCAGAAATGCATCTAGAAGAATGGATCAAGGAATTAGCTGATACAGTGGATGGGGCGGAGCCAGACCCAGACCTCATTCATTCAGCCTTAGCTGGATTGAGAACGAATACGAAAATAACTGATCCACGCGCTCGAATCATGCAATTAGCAATAGATTTTGACACAAGACTGGAGGAGAAAGGACTATCAAAGTTTATACAAGCAAACACTGCAAAGGCAACTGAGCTCTTGACAGAGAAGTTATATCCGCCAATACTGAAGAGCAAAGTCAAACATGCTCTGGAGTATATGACAGAAACGAAAAACGACTGGAAAAAAATTTGTACACTACGTTTGTACACAAGCTGAGCATATACAGAAAGGATCTTCAGCTGGTAATGGAAATACAACAGGGGGTTCTAAACTAAGGTCTTCGCAAAATGCGACAACAAATAACGGATATATGAAAGGGGAAACTAAACCGTTCAATTCCAAAACGCAAATGCGCCCAAAATGTCTTAATCCAGACTGTACAGAACGCCACCTGCTCAGATACTGCCGGAATACTTCTGTTGAAAAGAAAAGGGAACTTCATCAGAAGTTCCAAGACGAAAAAGCAAGAAAAGGATCATCTGGAAGCATTTATGCAGTGAAGGGTGGCACAATGTCAGTGCCTTCTCTAGAGAGGAACGATAATTCTACAAACTTTGTTGCTACCTTTGCAGACAAAGTACAAAGTATTATCTGTACGGACATAGGTTCTGATATCAACTTGCTCTGTCCCTCCTTGTTTAAGTCTATTGAAAGACTCGGAAACGATACATTGAAGGTAGAAATATTATCTACCCCAATTAAGTTCGATCTTGCTGTGCAGCAGGACTCCTCCGGAAATCGCATATATGTCGAGTGTGATCGCAAGGTTAAGATTAATATCAAGCTGCATGTACGCCACGGATCTTCACTCACTCTACGGAATGTTACATGGTACGTGGCATTGAAGCCCTTACAACAGCAGCTGCTGGGTAGGAAATGCCTCGAGGCGCTGGGAATGGATGCCAAGCAGATTTTGACTGCGGCATGTGAACGACACTGCGGTAATGTGGATATATCCGAGCTTGTTGACGAAGATAACCCTAATAACTCGTATGGTTCTGTCAAGAAGCTGGGTAATTCATGCGGTTTTTTTCATTCTACAGGCCCTGAAGCAGACTACGAAAGCAGTGAGGACCTTCCATTACTGGAGCTAGGCATTGACACATCACAAGAGATCGATACAGCACTCAACATGATGGTGCAAGATGCAAAAATTGCTGGTTTATCGGACATGAAACGATTGAAGAACCTGTTACTGCAGTACAAAGACGTGTTCAGATGTAGATTGGGGAATGACCCTCCAGCTATGCTGGAGCCAATGAAAATCGTACTGAAGGCCGGTGCTGTACCTTTCAGGGCTAAGCCAAGAAGGTATTCTATAGAGCAAAGAATGTTCATCATTAATTTCATCCGACAGGCCGAAGAATTCGGTTTTGTTCGGAAAAACCCACATGCACAATGGGTCTCAGCACCATTGCTCGTGGCGAAAGCAGGACCTTCCAAGTTCCGAATAACTTTCGATCTGCGAGCTATAAATGCGGCTACAGTACCAATGACGTGGCCGATGCCACACATAGAGAGTGAATTGGCTGACATGAATGGATGCTCCGTGTTCGCCATAATTGACTTTGTTAGTGGATATTGGCAATTGCCATTGGAAGGAGGAAGCCAGGAATATCACAGCATACTAACCCCGATAGGAATTTATTCCTCTACTCGAACTCTACAGGGAGGCAGAAACGGTGTAGCCAACTTCCAGGCAACAGTTGTACCCTGTTTTGATTCGTTATCAAGCCATCTCAAGGCTTGGCTGGTGATTTCTTAATACATACTCACTCGGAGAGAGAACACTTGGATGTATTGGAAGCATTTTTTAAGATCTGCCGTCAATACAGGCTTAAAATTTCTGCCAAAAGTCTACCCTATACGCAACTAAGGTCAAATGGTGTGGCAGAATCATAGACAATGAGGGTGTAAAGTTCGACCCGAGCAGGATTTCGGGGCTAGCTGATATGGAACAGCCAGTTACTGCTGGTGAGCTGTGTGAATTCATACATTGTATGCAGTGGATGGCATGCTCAGTACCTGCATTCGCGGAGCGCATTGAACCATTGCGAAAGATACTTGAGAAAGCTTTTCAAAGAACAGGACAGCGTACTCACCGTTCCGTACGCAATATGGCATTATCTACACTCTCTTGGGGGCCAAAGGAGAACAACTCTTTCCTAGAACTTCAAGAGAGCTTAAGAAATGCTGTTAAATTGGCACACATACGGGACGATATGGAGGTTTGTATTTACACGGATGCATCTGATCAGCATTGGGCTGCTGTGGTTACACAATGTGCTTTAGAGGACTTAGACAAAGACTTGACTGAGCAGAAGCACCAGCCACTCGCTTTTATGAGCTCCACCTTCAAAGGAGCGGAAATGAACTGGTCTACGTTCGAAAAGGAGGCATTTGCCATATACCAGACTTTCCAGAAGCTGGATTACATGTTTGCATCACGAATAACTCATGTGTACACTGACCATCGTAATCTACTGTTCATCTTCAATCCATGCTCTCTGGAACCTGCCCTCGGAAGACATGTGGTATCAAAGGTACAAAGATGGGCCCTTTACCTTTCAAGTTTCCAATACACTATTGAGCACGTCTCGGGAAACAAAAACGTGTTTGCAGACATACTTACGAGATGGCTCAAAGGATACCGGAGGAACACAGCCCGAACATCTGTTAAAGCGGTCAGATCTATTGTACAGGCTACACAAATGATGGAAAGTCCATTATCCCGAGATTTCGACTGGCCAGATAAGGAAAAGGTGAAAGAAGTACAGCTCAAACATAGCTGTACTCAAAACAAGATAGGTTTTACTTATCAAGATGGAATGTTATATAAGGATGGAAAGATTTGGATTCCAAGCGAAGCAGCAGAATTGCAAATGCAAATACTAGTTGCTGGTCATTGTGGACTAAAAGGGCATCGAGGTATCGATGCTACGTGGCACAGTATTATGAAGGAGTTTGTATGGTCTGGAATTAGAAAGGATGTGGAGATTTTTGTACGCAAGTGCCTGCATTGCATTTCTTCCCGTGCAGGAGACAAAATACCTCGGCCTCTCGCCAGCACAGCGCACGCATCCCGTCCCAATCAGATGCTACACTTTGATTATCTCTATATGGGGCCAGGTATAGAAGGCTACAAATACGTTCTTGTCCTAAGTGATGACTTTTCATCGTACAAGTGGCTCTGCCCCTCTCAACGGGCAGATGCAAAACATACAGCTAAATCTATACGGCAGTGGATTGATGTATTCTCATGTATGGATGTGTGGACTTCGGATCAGGGCTCTCACTTTCGCAATGAGACCATGAAGCTGCTTGCTAATGAACATGATATACGACATCATTTCACAACTACGTATACGCCATGGGCGAACGGTACTGTGGAAAGGGTCAACCGTGAGATATTAAGAGCCGTGAAGGCGCTTTTGTCTGAATTACGGCTAGCACCTAGTGATTGGCCTACTTGCATACCGATGGTTCAAAGAGTATTGAATGAATCTCCTCTTAGTAGGCTTGGAAGAAACCCAGAAGGCATTTATCGATGTCCTCTAGAGGTAATGACGGCTCTAAAGCCCAATATCAACGTGTTGTTGAGCTCAGACTGTGAAAATATTAAGGCACTGTCTTTTGATAGAGCCAAACAAGTTATTTTGATGGGTCAGCTACAGGAAACTACAGATCAGATGCACAAGGATGTGGAAATTCTCGTCAGTGCAAGGAGGGAAAAAGAGATTGCAGCACACAACAAAAAGGTTAACCTCATTCAGCCCAATTTCTGTGTAGGTGACTTTGTACTAGTGCGAAAGGCACGCAACTCTGGTCATAAGCTAGCTTACAAATGGCAAGGGCCAAAGAGAATCAGTGACATAGTGAGTCCTCTGGTTTACGAAGTAACCAGTCTCATATCTGATGAGAAGGAGAAAGTACACGCTTCCAGACTGCACTACTATCATAGCCAATTGGTTGGTGCAGAAGTATCAAAGGATCTACTGAGCTATGCAACCCACACGGAGGCTCATTACGAAATCATAGAGCGTATTCTGGATATTAAGATCGATCGAGGTGTCTTCTGGCTCAAGATAGAATGGGAAGGCCTTCCGGACGCTGATGATATAACGTGGGAACTTATGCTACAAATATTTGAAGACGCACCAGAGACAGTCTTGGCCTTTCTGCAACATTGCAAAAAGAAAATTGCCAAGAAGGCCATATGCACATTATCCTCTAAATGACTGATACACAGTCATGGGGCGCTGTAGACAATGTGCAATACTGAGAAATGTCTCATCCTCCCACTCTAAAATATCGAGTATAATTACGTGTACTGCGGATCATTAGGACACGTAATTGCTCTCCTTTGATAATTAGTACAGAAGATAGAAAGCAAAGGATTACATTCACTATATAAAGCCCTTCCTCTACGTCCCTTTGGGATCGGAGGTACCGGACTCCTTACCGACATCTGCACTGCACAACTTCTCAGGGATAGCTTGACCGCCTACTGGACTACACCTGTGGAGAACTAGAAAGTGTCGCAGAAGAAGAAGAGCTTGCAGATGGCATCGGCGTAGATCATGTACTTGCTCGTGGAGAGCTAGTGGGCGCCGCAGAAGACGAAGAACTGGCAGATG
The DNA here is from genome assembly GCA_030407315.1 of Asparagopsis taxiformis. Lineage (NCBI taxonomy): Eukaryota > Rhodophyta > Florideophyceae > Bonnemaisoniales > Bonnemaisoniaceae > Asparagopsis > Asparagopsis taxiformis. Next base: position 19,742 of record JALQPE010000485.1, on the reverse strand, counting down.
GCGTCGGCGTTGATGACGTACTCGCTTTTGGAGAAGTAGTCGGTGCTGCAGAAGACGAAGAACTGGCAGACATAGACGCAGATGGTGTCTCACTCGGTGTGATTTGGCCAGATGACGAGGATGATGGCGTGACAGAAGTCGAGACGCTCGGTTGAGGAGTGGGCGAAACGGGTCGAAGGGGCGTTAGTGTCACAGTCGGTTCAATCGACGCTGCTGACGAGCTCGGAGTCGGTGTCGATGTTAGAGTCGGTGCAGTAATTGACTTTGTCGGTGATGCAGAAGCTTGTACGGGCACTGGCATCGGCGTCTTTGTGGGCCCTCGGGGCGATTCGCTTGGCGATAGCGTCGACATTGCTGAGGCGCTAGGTGATGCGAGCTCGCTGGTCAAGCTACTCGGACTACCTGTCAATGATGGCGACGGAGAGATACTCGGCTGGAGAAATGAAATGGTACTAATATGGTCAGTTTGGTGTCTTGCAGGCCGATTAATATTGGAAAGTTGAACGCGGTGCGGGAATCGAACGTACTGTTACTGACGCCGAGTCAGAAGGCCTCGGGATATCGTTGAAAAAGTTTTGCACATCCACATCGACTCTGTAAATGCATGTGGATTCGGCTCTGACGGCAATCATATAGCGAATGTTACCGTCCAAATTGAGGTTGAGAATGACAGGCCTGGTTCCGATAAAGGTGCGAACTACTTGGAGAGATGTACTTTGGGATTCATCAAAGAAGATAAATGTTTCATCTCTACCGAACCACGTTTGCCCGCAAGAACGAGCAGAATCTGCCACAGAAACCCTGTATTTCTTGCCAGAAAGTTGGGACGACAGTGATTGGAAGACCGTCATCTTATCAAAGTCATCGTGATTGGAGCTCTGAAACTGGGCGAGACGAATAACTATGAGATTGGAAGATCCTATAAGCCTCATTTCACCGCTATCGGTGCATGGGGTTGCTCAAAATTAGTGTGAAAGTCTACATGGCATGGCTGTACAGTCAATAGAAACACGGTGCATAATTAAATTTTTGTAAAACATTATGTACACTATGAGCTCAGAAATGATCATATTTTCTTGGTAACTACCAATAGGGTTGCTGCAGCGCTGGACGGTAGAATCGCAAGCAGTGGAAACAGGCTGTCTGTACAAAATAGCAGAAAGGAAGAAACAGGCTGTCAAACAGCGGATCTGAGCAGGGCTGAACCATACATGGATTTTCAGTGGAATTCCAGTCAATCATTATTTCATCGTCGTCCACATTGGCTACAATTCAATCAACATTTTTCTGGGTCAATCAACATCTCAAAATTTGCCGATTCTGGTTTCGAAAGTACGTTCTGTTCATATCGAAACCAGTGTTCAGCGATGGTCGAACGCTCAATTTTTTCGCAACACAATCGTGTGCCCGCATCACGCGAGGGTTTTCAGTTTGCAACCAGCGGCGCAGGGAAGGTGGCCAATAATGTACCGGTTTTTCCATGTGCTCGTGCGACGCAATCGACTCTGGGCACAGCTGCCAGAGGTACTGCCAAATATATTTCGGGAACCTCTGGTACAGGGGAAGGCCAGGTGGGGGTTCGATGATCCTGCGTTCCCTCTGCGTACGCATCGTGACAGAGGGGGACGCCAAGAACTTCTCAGCACTCTGTTTCGCTTCTGTCGTGACCCTCATGTCAGTGTTGTTTGAAAGAATTACACGTGAAATGAGAGCACACAGCTTTGGAAGCGATCGTGCCACACACAATTTGTCCATGTCACTGCCGACGAAAACACGGTGCTCAGGCAAGCTCATAGCTGCTTTTCCCGTTGCGAAAGTGCCAGAGAATGGATCGACAACAATATCACCAGGCTGTGAATGCTGGCTGATCAACTCCATCATGAGAGCGACGCTCTTCTGCTCTGCACGAACTCTGACCGTAGCACCGGTTGTGCTCCTTGTTCGCCACACCATCTCATTCGAATCGATGGCGGGCATATTGATGGTGACGTTGCACCACGCCGGGTACGTGCCGTCCATGTATCCGTGGTTCCTATAGGCCACCATCTCGCTTCCAGTCTTGAACGGAACACCTCGCTTCCAGAAGTGGATAGCGACCTCTGCCATGTTCATGCGTTGGTACCTCTTCCGCCCCGGCATACTGAATTCCGAACGACGTCCTCCTCCTCCTCGTCCTCCTCCTCCTCCTCATCCGCACTTTCTTCGCCACTGTGCTGCGATGCTTCGGAGTCCGAATTCATGGACGTAACCTCTTCTTCATCCGACCCGTCATCACTGGCAGCAGCATCGGTTGGGCCTTCTGACTGCGGTCCTTTGTACGTTTCCAAGTAATGGAACCATTCGTAGAACTGCAAAACGGAGCAGAACACGATGCCGTGGCCACCGGGGCGCAACAGCTCGTCAAACACTTCGATGCTAGCCTGCATATCTTCTGCAGTTAGCCTGTCGTACGAAGAGTTGGAATCGTTCCTCTTCCGACGAACATTGTAAGGCGGATCAGTCAGAATGAGCTGAACGTTGCCCGTGATGGGCACGTGTTCTCGGCTCTCGTCGGCACTGACCAAATCTTCGAAAGGGACGTCGTACACCCGGCAATACTGACTCATTTTCGAAAGAAAGTCCTTTGCGAGAGCCTGCCCTTCACTTTCCTGCTCTTCTGTCGCATGGGGTGACGGTGACGGGGGAGACGGCCCTTGGGCAGTAAGACTGGTCCTCCCAGGCCCAAGTTGAAGCCTGGTTGTGTGTCTTGTCGACGGAACCAAACCTCTCCCTCCTGTGTTGCGACGAGTGGGAGTGTCATCAACCGGCTTGGGGACCTTTTCTGCGTCCGCGGCTTGTGGTGCCGGGCGGAGGACAGCCATAACGTCTTCGTCGAGGGTGTCAAAGTACGCTGGCAGCTTGTCCGGATTTCCGCTTGAGAAGTATATTTCCAGCGCCCCCCAGCGGTCGGACTCCGGCCAGGTGTACAGGTCCGAGTTGACGATAAGAAACTGCAACCGGTCGAAGAACTTCCTCACAAGGTCCCTAAATGCACTGTGCTGCGCACTGGTTCTTGTCTCTACTTTTCCACCATATCCATCAGGATGAGATAGGGGAGCTTTGTCGTGGTAGAGATCTAGCTTCTGCTCCATCGGTGCGAATAGACCTTCATCGAGCACGTCAAACCAATGCTCACTGCTGTCGAAAATGATGTACGGCGCCATCAACTCTTCGAAGCTGGAAAACTTTGCGGCGAAGGCCACATCGGTCCAAGCATGGTATAAAACTTGAACCACGTAACAAGCTCGATTAGTGCTTTTCCGATGCGCTGAGACGCGTGCGGCTTCGTTCCCCTCTTCGGTCGCGTCGCCTATTCGGCGACGCGGCAGGTTCTTGTTGTGATTTCGGATGATAGACAACGCTTGGAAATACATCAATACCTCGAACGTTTCCGGTGGAGCAAGAACGAAGGCGCTTGGTTCCCCGCGCTGCGGCGCCTGTAGTGGCGAAGGAAGCATGTTACATCCAATAAGAAAGGTCTGCGGCACGATCCCAGAAAGGATGCAGTGCTCAACCCATTGCCCGATACGCTCATCCTGTCTTGAAAACTCGGCAATGGGTAATGCCAGACGAACAATCTGCTTGGCTCGCTCAACGTTCATCTCTGCCATGACGATTTCGGCAACATCCGCCTCGACTCCAGCATTCTTCGAACGACCGCTGAAGGACATGCTGAGTCGACCTTGCAGCGCCACAAATTGTTCTTCCGTGCCCTGCGCGACCCAAGCGCCAAGATCCGCGTATGTGAAACCTCCCGGCTTGTCCGTCAAGTCTGCGAAACTTGAGTGGGCGAATAAATCCAGTAAGAGGCGGAGGAAGTCTTTGCCAGCGAGAGTAGTTTCGCGGGCGGCGCGACCTACGTTTCGACGTGTACCCATGTCACTAGAATCCTCCAAGGGCTGGCGGGTTCGCGCAGAATTGGCACGGTTGCGTCGTCAACTATCGGATTGCTGTTGCGCCTGCGCTTATTCGTCATAATGGAATGAGTGGAAAATTCGGTACAGGATGGCGACCGCTCGGCGAGACAGTCAAATTTGACGACGTATCTCGTGACGTTTGCACTCTTTCGTGAGGAACACTGGTTGATATCGAACGGAACAGAGTATACGGGTACACAGCACTGGAAAGGTCTTGAAACCCGTAACCGGTGTAGGTAATAAGTTGTGACGCATACGTGGTAGAGAAAAAATTTTAAAAAGATTGTGATTCCCTGCCTTTGAGTGTTGTACTGCAAGGCCGCCAGTCACATAGGTTGTCACAGGTGCCTCACGCTTACCAGGTGAGCGACATCCGGACGGCCACTGGACGTGGGGATGTCCAGCTCAGATGCATTGCTGGCCAGCCCAGAAATTCTACAATTTCGGGCACAAAAAAATATTGCAAAAAACATCGATTTCGGCGGTCGATTGTGCCGTACGGCACACCCCCATCTCAAAAACATGTTCACATGTGCATGTTTTTGAGAATAGCCCAAATTTCAACTCAAATCAGGGTGTCCCCCGGATAAAGGGGTGCTCGCAGCCGCCCCAAAAGCCGCCTAGCTTGACAGCTGTAATTTTAACACATTACACATCAAGGACACTGCCTGCTTCACGCCACCTCGTCAGGTTTCGAGAGCCCGACTCGGGCCCGTTCCGAACGGACACTCACATCTCGATTGCCTGTCTTGCATTCCAGCGGTCACGATAGGTGTGTACCTAACAAAATTTCGGTTGTATTGTGTTATTATTTCCAGCGATTGGCGTTCACGACCATTCTTCAACGCAACGTGAAACATACCATCCACATCACTCGAATACGTCAACGTCAACCATCTCTTTTCCTTTCCAACTCAACAACCAAGGCGGATACGCATTTCAGCAGTTTGTTTTCAACGGTTTGCGGCGATCAAGTGAGCGCGTCAGCGGAGTCGCGCGGACTCAAGCGCGGCGTCGATGTCAATTTGTTCGCGGACGTGGACGGTGCGGCTGTGCATATTGGGACGGCTTCGGTGAGCACTGCTGGTGGTGATGTTAGCCTTCCGCGCACGCTGCACAACCACAAGCTGCCAGAAACCGACGAGGCGGACTATATCGTCGTGCGCAACATTGCGACTAAGGACAAGTTCAAGGACCTCCCGTTCCCGTACATGTTTGATGGCGCCGAGGGACCGCCGGAGACGATGGGTGGAGCATACGCCGTGGCGTTTTACCCTTGGGATACTCGGATGATGCGCCCCGCTGCGGAGGATGGCCCTAGCGACATTTGTACCCCTGCTGCAGCGTCAAACTTCAACGCAGCAACGAACCAGGCCAGCTCGGGACGGATGCCCAGTACCGGTCCAGCAGGCGAAATCACTGGTTCGGGGGGTACGAAGCATCCAGCACGCTCCGTCCCGGTTTCGGGAGGCACGAAGCGCCCTGCTCGCTCTGCCAGAGCCTCCAGTGGAGGCACGAAGCACCCTGCTCGCTCCAACGTCACCGAAGCTACTACGCAGGACGTAACCGAGGTGGACGACGAACCGGAGGTGGCGGAAAGCATTCGTGAGCAGCAGGGGACGCAAATTACGGTGCCCAAGTTTGTGACGTCGGATTACGTCGGAGAAGGAGCGACTGTGTTGGTGAGGCAGCTAGTGGAACCGGCCGTGACCCTTCGGGATGTGAAAGAAGACCACGTGGAGGACCTGCGCAACAATATGTTGGCGGTGGGGTATGTGAGCTCTTCGCGTATCACTGTGACGGTGCTGAGGTCGCAGAACACGCATTTGTCCGCCGACACGCGTCTGTTCCAGAATGGCAAATTCCATGCCAATGCGAACGTGACCGTGATCGACGGACTGCATCGTCTCAATGCTATGCATAGCATTGCCGATGACTTCACGCGCCTCACCCGTATGCACAGAACCAAGCTGCCACAGGACGCAAACCGCTTGCGCTGGGTTACTCAGCCTCTGGATGTGTACTACCTTCGCCGCAAGGACGACAGTGATCTTCAGCCTCATGAGATCATCCACAAGAGTGCAGAGTCGAACCATACGACTGGGACGCAATTGACGGAACGCTCCCTGGTTCGAATCTTGTCGTCCATCCAGCAGTTCATCCGTACGATTGCTGTTGCAAACAACGTGGAAAACGCTGGCGACTTGCGTGAGTCTGATGTCATCCGAACATTGTTCGAGGCGCAGTTCATGGGGATGATGAATTCGACGAACACGGCCCGGCGGTGGACGCGTTTGGCTATAGCAACGCTGAAGCATCCTGTTCTCGACGAAGTGTTGCGTGAGCTGAACAATTCCGAGCGCCGCAACGAGATTGGGATAACGCACCTGGACCACAAGATAGTGCGCGAGTTGCTGGAAGAAAACTTTGTCTTCGTCTTGCGTGGTCTTTCGGAGTACTTGAACCCTGCTCATGGTGGACGTCCGGATGGACGCTTTGACGTGAACGACTTCTATACATACGTCCGTCGCGTGACTGCAATAGCAAATTCTCTGTACGCTGCGTATGGGCGCCCAAAGAGTATTATGCGCAAGTCATTTCTGAGCACAGAGATGGCAATTGGGTCGGTTAAGCAGCCGAAGGAGTTGCAATGGCATCTCACCAATGCCATTGCAATGTATAGAGGGGACGACCGGAGCAGTGAGGTTCGAATGCGACGGAGAACCACGCGTTTACAGGATTTGGAAACGAACTTGAAAGAGTTTTTCAATCCGACATTGAAGAAGAAGACTAAGGCTCGACGCAAACGCCGCCCTTCTGCTGCCAATGTGAGACTCACTCACAAGAAGCAGCGGAATGTCGAACACGAGCCTGCTTCGCATGGCATCCGCCGCCGTTCACAGCGACTTCGCTCGACGGGGAGCACACGCCTCGAGGAAGAAGAGCCGGTTGTGGTACAACAATCCGCCGGGGAAGAAGAGCAGGCCGTTGTTGATAAACCCACTGATCAACAACAAGCCACTGCTTCCGGTGATGAGGGTGACGAAGACTCCGCCCGTTCCCCCGATTCTGCAGTTGAGACTGTCCCCCAAGATAACCAACGTGCTGGTGCGACTCCCTCCAACCAAGAATCTGTCCATAACGTTTCGGACGAGGAAGAAAACAACAGTGCAGATGAGGGCCATGTCAAAAGCAAGGGGGTCCGCGAAGTGACAATTACACTCACTGTTCCGGAAGGAGTGGAAGTCGATGAAGACGGTTACATCGTTCGTGACTCTCCTTCTGAAGACGACCTCCTGTTCGACGACCGTATGCCGTCTCTTCCTGACGATTTCGAAGCCAAAGACCGAGCCGAAGGGCATCATCTGGCGCAGCGTCCCGCGGACGTCATCGCATCGGTGAGGGTTGGCTGTCTGCCCCCGATTGAGCTCAGGTTGTTATTGGAGAGTGTGGAAATCGATGAGGAGGGCAGAGAGGTGAGGTATTTGAAGCAAGTGGCGATGGACCCTGTGTTTGAGGGGCTGCATATTCCGGAACAACATCGGGCTCGTCATCTTGTTTTCGAGATCGACACCATCTATCCGATGTTTTTCGCAGCGTGGAAGATGGCTGCCAAGGCGATGTGTGAGCCTACATCGACGTTTCTACCCTCGAGACTGGACTTCGCCCAGGTTGCGCGAATGTCTACAAGCTGGAAGGATTCGTATGAGGCCTGCACTGGTATGGCGTACTTCCACAATTGCCGAACGGAAATCAATGAGCGAGGGTATACGGTGATGCACAATTTCGCGGATGTAAGCTACCTCGATGCGTCGGACAAGTTCCCATTTGACTTGGGTCTCATGGAAGAAATTCCTAACCAGGAATTGTTTCGGTACTTCTTGGGAACATGGGAGGGGGAGCAGGTGCACAAGGACCCTGGGAACCGGCAGCTGTGGAGTCCCATTGTCAATACGGGGGACGATGAAACAGATGAGAAGAACCGGAATGAGGGGAGGGCTCGCTTCACGTCTACGCGCCACTGCCTGGTTGACTATGCCGAGAACGATGAGACGCATATCGACCGGTTCAAGTTTGTGACGCGGCGAGCCCTGCTGGATGTGTGGTTGGGAATCCTTGTCCGGCTGATAGGGCTGGAGGAGTGCGGTTTACCGGGAGAAAAACTTGTCATGCCGGCATCTGGGGGACGGTTTTTGATAACGGGAAAGGGGTGTCCTCAGCAGGTCCCACACAATGATTTCCCTGTTCCTCCTCGCGACCGCAAAGATCAACTTCCGGGTTACTTTGTTGTTGCCAACGGAGATGACCCATTCCCTATCTGGGTGTGTCCAGGGTCCCACAAGTACGTCTTTTCCAAAGCGCTGGAATTAGATATGTACGCCAAGACGATGAAGCTGAAGAAGTTAATCGTTCCGCCACGTTCAGTCTTCATCGGTCACGGCCATGTACAACATGCCGGGGCAGGGCATGTCGACAGAGTTGTGTCACACACGACAACGAGGTATCACACGTATTTCAGGAATGCGTCGTATCCGATTCCCGACAATGTTTCGTTTGGTTTCATCAGGCGGTTGGGATTCGAAGAAGAAGTAATCGCCAATGCTCCGCGCCGGTCTGCAAGGCAAAGTCAACCGGCACCTGTCAATGTTCGCCACAAGACAGTTGTTCCCATCCCGGTCAAGAAAGATCGTAGGCCGAAGACAGGGCAGCTCGGAATGATGCGGATGAAGACGACAGAACCTCGCAAGGATATAATGCACACACCGAGTGGGGCCCCGGTAGTGCCTCTTCTGCCGGGAGAACCTGGATATCTAGTTCACTATTATAGTGAGGACGAAGAGGAAGAACAGTTTTCCGACGGCTAGATATCTTAACAACACCTACTTTAGCAAACAATTATCGAGAATATAATCATCTCCTTTATCACTTTCAATCTATGAACCTACTATAATGCACTTCCGTTCCATGCTTTCAAACTAGATTGTCCATTCCCTTGTGGGTTGGAGCATGATTTCCAGGACGATTCCCTCACATCTCTAGACTCGATGGTCTATGCTAGAAATAGCAGAACAATTGGGTTTATACGTGCTTCATCGCCTACTTGCTTCTGGTAATAGGTGGACGTGCACGATACACGATCAACCTGAAATGGACGTCCGGTGGATGTCCAGCTCAGATGCATTGCTGGCCGGCCCAGAAATTCTAAAATTTCGGGCACAAAAAAACATTGCAAAAAACATCGATTTGGGCGGTCGATTGTGCCGTACGGCACACCCCCATCTCAAAAACATGTTCACATGTGCATGTTTTTGAGAATAGCCCAAATTTTAATTCAAATCAGGGTGTCTAATTTGGCCACAACGGCCCCAGGAACCGGCCGCCGCCCCGAGCGGGGTCATCACTGGCTTCTGTAAGCACGAACTGTAAGGCTAAATGGCGTCTCACGAAGGGTCGATTCCAGGCTTCAAGCCTAAGTTATGCTAGGGTGACATCGTTTCCCCTGTTCCATCGTGGTCCCGCCTTACTCCTCTACGACAAACACTACTCACCCATCACATTACTCGTATTCCGTGCACTTTCTATGAGTAGTGAACTCGCCTGCTTAGTTGCTGCAATGCGTGGATGTAGGCAGCACACGACCAACCTGGAATGGACGTCCGGTGGATGTCCAGCTCGATTGCATTGCTGGCCAGCCCAGAAATTCTAAAATTTCCGAAAAATCAATTTGGTGGCCCAGCATCTCCTGTGCCGAAAATTCCCGCAGTCACTTCTGATATACTATATCGTAGTAGTAGTAGTAGTCTAGACGTGTTTCGCACTTGTACGCATCAGGGAAGGCTGCACGGAAGGTTGAGACTACGCTACTTGTGTACCGCGTCGTCTGAAATAGCGAGTAGTGTTTGTTGTATAGTTGTGGAGTATGCGTCTAGTGGTTTGGAAAGCTTGCAGAACGGGATAGGGATGTGGGTGGCCCTATTTTATGAATACATGAGTACCAATATTCAGGGTTGACAAAGCGGAAAGTCATAGGCTCATACATGTTTGAGATTGCATAGTGGAGAAAATATTTACATCGAAATTTACATGGAGCTGATGGAGGTTTCAAGGATGAGGTATGAGAGGAAGAAAATTCTTCTGTGGTATGAGGATGTGTTCTCTGGAGGGATGCAATCTTGGGATGGTACAGGGGGAGGTGGAAATGTACGGAGTGCGGGTTTAGAATGGAGTGTGATTCGGAGAGGAGTGCCGACAAGCATATTATGGGGATTGCGGAGACGCTGCGGGGTGTTGGGGTAGTGAGGGCGGAGGAGGTGTTTAGGTGGGACCGTAGGAGGGTGCGGTTGAAGGCGCCGAGAGGAGGGTTTTTTTAGGAAAGTGAGGAGAAAGAGGCGGGAAGGTCTATTCTGGCTGTGGTGAGTGGGGATGTGATGGAGAATAAGGGGGTTATTGTATTTGGGGAGGGAGGGGAGTGGGAGGAAGGGTGCGAAGTGGGGGGTTGATATGTGTTTCAGAGCGGGGAGGTTTCTGGGGAGACGGCGGGGGAGCGGGAGCGTGGGCCAGTTGTGGTGGTGTATACGGTATCGAAGATGCGGATGGCGTGGGGGGCATGGAGCAGCTGAGGGAGGGAGGGGTGGAGCAGGTCGGGTACGGGATGGGGACTGAGAGGTTTTGGAAGAGTAAGCTGCAGGGGAAGTTTGTGGAGAGGGCGAAGGAGAGGGGTTGAAGGTAGAGGAGAGAGGGTATTGAAGAACAATACGTTGTAAAGGTGATGGGGGAGAGCATGGTCGAGGAGATAGGGGGTGTTTTTGCCTTATTCTGAGGTAGTATGAGGACTGGTTATACGAAATCTGTACGGTAGAGCAGAAAAGTAGGTATGGAATGGAGGTGTGCACCGTGGAAGCGGGGATAGGTAGCTAAAAATGCGTGCTAGAGTGGTATTGGGGGTGTTTGAGGTACAGTACGGGGGAGGTGAGCACCAACTGGAAGGGGGTGTGAGCGAGAGGATGAAAAAATTAAAGACAAAATTGGAGTCGACCGACAAGGAAAAATAGAGTGGTCGCCGTGATGGATGCGGACATCCATGTCGAGCACGGCGGCAGAAATTTCTGGGCTCGAAATTTTTGAATTTCTGAACCGGCGCCCGTCCTAGGTGGACATAGACATGGCGGAAGTCCATCCCGAGGGGGACATCCGTGGTACTAGAAACAATGAATGTCGCCCTAGTAATACTAGACGTACTGGACCACATGGACGTCCGGCTCTAGGCGGACATCCAAAAATACTGGAGAACATGGACGTCCGCCTAGTAATACTAGGTGTACTAGAGGTTGTGGACGTCCGCGTCCATTTCCGAGAACACAGACGAAGGAGAAGTTCCTGAGGGAAGGATTCACCTCCTCAATCTCCCGAATCCTTGCCTGCAAAATGCTCCTTCCTAGTGAAGGCAGCACAACCCCCACCCTTCAAAAGTTCTACATCGATGGTGGCCATCGCGTTGCGGCTCTCCAGAAGTGCATTCGTGAAGACCCGGAAGGGCAACATCCGTATGCTGCTTCATTCAGGAACATCGATGTGGCTTTGATTAGACGCCCAGGGACAGAAGAAGTCTCCGATGAGTACTTCACACCTTTTGAAGTACTCGGGCTGTCCATTCAAGCAAACACACTCACACATGATGTTGCTCTTGTTTCTTTGGCAGACCGAGTGTGTTCTGTGGTCCAACTGCTCACGACCAAGGACATGCTGGGTGAACCGAATCGGAAGTGCATTCAGGTCATCATGGACAGCCAGTTGTCGATATCGAAACTGGGCTACCAAGCCATCAACAAGCACGTGACTGCTGCGAAAGGCTTCCGGACTGTGAACAACAAAGCGCTTGAGTTCTGGAGTTCCGTACCGAGCATGTTCACCAAGGAAATTCTCGCTGCGGAACAGGAAAGGGCCGTTAAAGAAGGCCGTGACATCAACGACGATGTCTTCAAGCAGTCCGTAGACATGTATGGCTGCAACATGGATCTCGTTTTCATGGCAGACTTCCGTCGCGGCTCGGAGTATCAGCAAAGGTTCATCTTGCTCATAACAGCTCTCTGGACACGCATGCGAGATCTGCGTCAGTTGAGTAGGACGACAAGAGGATTTGGTAATCCTTTCGTTCGTGTTTTGATTGAAGTTTTCAAGATGTCCGAGCCGGTTGCTGCTCACAAAAAGATGGAGCCTCCGCTCGAACATTTCTACTCCGAGCTCAAGAACAATGGGTCAGGAACCGAGACTGTTATAGCGAACAGTATCGCGGAGACCCTCCTGCACTTCAATACCGACGACAACAGCGGTACGAAGCATGCTCTCGTCTCCGACGAAATGTATGAGCAGCTTCGCTTTTCCACGGGCGTTGTGGACATGGAAGAAGACCAAAGGGTCATTGTTCACAATGAACAGCCATCTGAAGATGCGCCGAAGCCATCTACGCCCCAATCAGATGAGCCTTCTACCCGTTCTGGTCCTACTCCTCCTGCTCCTTCTACCCCTCCTGATCCTCGTGCTCATTCTACCCCTTCTACCCCTTCTACTCCTGCTCCTACTACCCCTCCTCCTCCTGCCACTTCCGTTCCCGCCCCTTCCACCCCTCCTGCTACCCCTCTTCCTGCCGCTTCCGTTCCCGCCCCTTCCACCCCTCCTGCTACCCCTCCTCCTGCCGCTTCCGTTCCTGCAGTTGAGCAGGCTCAAGGAACCCCTGATGCCACTGTGGCAGGTTCTGAGAAGCAATTGGGATCTGTTCTCCTCCGTCTCCCTCTCAATGCACCACCGCTTGCGGTGAATGAGCCAGTCGAGACACTTCGCAGGTCGAAACGGTAGAGAACGGAGAGTTCACGGGTTGGCGACAATGAGGCAGAGTCGGAGGTAGAAGAGGAAGAGCCCCTTCCGAAGCGCAGAAGACTGGAAGTTAAACGTTCAACCGAGGAGATTCCATTGTTCAGCGATGAGCAAGAAAATCCCCTCCCCGACAGGGTAGTCGATGAACGGATTATGGATATCCTCCCGAACACCATACCGTCAGACTCTAGGGTCAAGTACTATATCGACAGCAAGCTGTACGAAACAATCCGACAGGAGATTTTGAGTGCAGCTGCTGTCGATATGAATTGTACGGCGTGCAGTGGTCCAGCTTGCTGTGCAGAGAAGTTCTTTGCAACAGCTAAGTCAACTCTCAATCTCTTGGGTGCCCATGTACTCAGTGGTATCTTCCGTTCTTCGACTGTGGGCAACGCAGCACATGAACTGTTCACGTTCTACGCCCAGAAGTTCAAACCTGTTCATTCTTCTGCTGAAGACAGTTCCAATGATCCCTGGAATCAGATTCGAAACAAGGGTGAGGTAACAGCAGAGCAACAGGCCTCTCGTTTGGGAAGGTTCTCTATCTCAAGGAAGAAGATTTGCGACGATCTCGAGCAGATGGATGAACATCAATTCAAGAACAAGATGATTCTCGAGGTCGGCAAAGCAATCTGTGCCGAGCTAATGTACTTGGGCCTAGGAATCCATGAGCCTGTGGCCTTTCCTAAAACCGGTTTACGTCTTTTGCTGACCTCTGATGGTGCTCCAGATCAAGACTTGCACACAGACCTACCGGTGGTCATCAATGATTCCGATTTCCCACCTGGAAGATCGTACTTTCTGATGGCAAGCGCGGCTGATGGGTTCTGGCTTCGTGGAGCGTATTTCAGCCACGTCTGTTTGACGCGTGCAGACGCTGAGAAGTACAAGACGCCTGTTATGGACATCTACGTGCCACCGTATTCTCTCTTCATCGGTCGTGGTGACTTCTACCATGGAGGCAAAGGATTCAGTAGTTCAGCTGAAAATCGCCTAACATATGGTCTTCCGGTTCGTTCTCATCTCTACCTTTTAAGTGACGAAGAAGAATTGGCGGATGCTATCGAAACAGTCAACTACTGGGATGCACCTAGTGCGCGATAATCTGCAAGAATACTGCTTTGCCTCTCCCTCTACAGGCAGCATCTGCCAATCCTAAGCTAGCTTCGGTAGTATACTTCCTTTACCACAACTAAATCTACTCCTATTCATGAATTTGAAAATATTAGCACGGTCAGTCTACTGCACTATTAGAGTTCCTCTACCTCTCACCCGCATAGCTTCTACACCCTACATCGTACAGACTCATCTCTTTTCCTTTCCTAGATAGCTACACGCACCGACAAATCATCGATACGCTGCGGTCAACACCGAGGGCGTCCGCAGTTAACCGTATCGCGCAAGAAGGCCGCCGCTACCACCGCCACCGATTGCGCGCGCAAGACGTCAGGAAACGCAACCGTTAACGTGGCGCCAAGCAATTGCCCGTCACGCAACGCCAAGCGAGCACGCCGCGTGCCGCTTGGGCGTCATGCTAATCATAGCTAGCCTGAGCCCGCCAAATCGCGGAGTGAGCCGGCGCCGTTCGTCGAGCGAAGCTTCAAATAGCGCGCACGCAACCGCCCCACAGGGGCACACGCGACTCCTATGCCACCCGCATTATTTACCCGCCTCTCCCTAGAAGAATAGAACGGGTAGAACTCTGGTAGAAGACGAGTAAATACCTGTGTAGAAATAATGTGCATTTTATCGTTTATCCCGAACCAGATTCCAGTAAGTTTCCAGTATTTTACTGCCCGATCGGACACCTCTCCTCTTTTTCTTGCCAGATATTTTGTATTCAATTTTAACTCGATGGAAGGAAACCTGATAGAACAGTTTTGCAGAGTAGGCCAATCATCGAGGGACCCTTGTTGAACAATGATTGGGTACATTAAGGATTCTTATGAAGGAAACTAGAACGTGATCGCTTATGCATTTCATGTCATATTTCACCTATGAGAAAAGATGTGACATAAATTGACGTGACGCGCGTGATCTATCTGTAGATACATGACTTACAGGGAACTGATTTCTTGTTATAATAGTCTTCCACAGTGTTATTGTTTGTTTCATAAACCTACCGTATGTCGTATAATTTTGTACAAAATGTACAGAGATTGATGGATTAAAATGCCACTGTTTTGGTTTCCTTTCCATCAACGCGCTCTCCCACGCAATACCCTGTTCACGCCATCTGGTGAAATCGCAGACTCTACCAGCAACTTGTCTCGCCGCATGTGTGGGTCGAGAAAATATGTGCGAGTACCGGCTCTTGCCCTTCGATAACTGCTACTCTCCCTTCCCCGCGCTCTTTCCGTGCAACAGTATGCTGGACAACGCCAACGAGTCTTCTAACTATAAAAATGTCCTCCACTGTTATCCTCCCGAACGCGTTTTTCATTGCTCGTTGGCAGAAGACCTGGTCTTGTTCACCTCTCACAAGATTTTCTGCCCATGCAACAACCATAACACAGTGTTCCCCACTCAAATAATCTTCTTCTTGATCTTCCACATGAAAGTAAACGATATTCAGTAACTTCCCATAGTACACATCAATATGCCCCTCCCCTCGTTCCATTTCTACCGCGATGTAACATGATGCCCTAGTCCTGTTTCCACTTCTGAACTTGAAGCAACTTGTATTTCCATCCCAGATTTGAACTTCATTCTGGAGGCGAAACGATAACGTTTGATTCCTGCCACAATCTTCTTGGCGGTATCCATTGTCAGCGTATTGTTATTTGAAGAAAGCTTTCTCACCAAATAAGAAGCTATACAGCTATTTACCCGATACATATCCATACCACCACCACTGCGGTTAGATTCTGAGTATGGTCCGAGAACCTGGAAACCACCACCGTACGCAATTCATGATCATCTTCACGCTCCTGCTGATCGAACAACAGTTGTGATAATACATCTTGCAAGCCTCTATAAACACACAGCTGTTCATCAAAGCGGTTCCTGCACGGTATCGAGCGTTGCATCGATCCAAAATCCATCCAATAAAACCCTCTACCCAGTACTGAGATGCACCTATCAAAGGCCCGTATTCAATTAGTCCCTCAGCAATATGAAGAAGCAATGAATCGTATACTTTGAAAGCTTCACACGGGAACACTGTGACGACCATACATGTCTTCAAAGTGCTCAACGAACCTTAGTGCTGCGTTTGATGCCTCTCGTACATCATCAGCGCTAACTACTTTGAGAAACCCAATTTCAGCAAGAGTAGCAAAATATTTGAGTCCATTGAGATACATGCGTGGTAGATATCCATCAAAAAATACCAGTGCGTAGAGCAGTGTAAAGTTCTTATGCTCCGCAGCCTTCCAGGATGATGAACAACTCAAGGTCTTGGACGTGGAGCCATCTGGCCGGGAACTCCCTCACCAAAGAGCGACAAGTTCTTCGTCCAGTTTTTGAATGGTAGATTTGCTCAAAAAGAATTCGTCTTCAATTTCGGAGCATTTGTATAGCTCAAGCAAGTCGCGCTGTACATTGTAGAACAAATGCATGACGTCAATTGGAAAACATTTAAATGGCTTCATGGAAGGAAGTGAGAGCAGTACAGATCGCCTGTTAATTCCCGTCTCACGTCCTATGCGATCAATTTCCCGCGCGGCTAGACGCAGCATCGATTCTACAAAGCACGTCCTGGATGTCAGACTCTTTCTGAGCGGCAGATTACGTACATTGTAAAAGACTTTCCGTCACCGTCCTCACTCCAGACCCATGACGGAAAGTAGTAATGATTGGTATAGATATGAAATATCTCATTACATGTTTGCAGAAGTATTTGCACTGCAACATTCTCACATTGCTACCGAGATGAGAAAGTTAGATTGCACAATTTTTATGCACTCTCCACGATTGCATGGCGGTGATCTCCACTCTCCCATATTGCTCAACAGGCAAAAAATTTCACATGCCACTAGTTCCGTGTAGATATAAAAGCAGCTCTTAGACAACTAGTACATAGACAACAACAACACACCCTGCTCTCCTTTGTTGTTCTTATTAAAGGAAAAGAGATCCCAGGTTCGTTCTCAGTCACCGTTTTACACTAACACCACCCATTTTACAAAGTTATGGGCCCAGATCTACCAATCGTCCCCGATTTTCAGGGACGCTAAAACATTCCGTGGACGGACGGAAAGGGTGATCAAGAGGAGTATGCCAACTCTGTTGCATTATGGCGTGCTTTTCACGACAAACTTCCTGAAAACCACAGCAGCAAGATACCCAAAGACCTACAGGGAATCATGCTGCAGTCTCAGCTCTTTGGTCGTGCACGCGACATTATCAAGCTCATTGATACCAATTTGATCCAGTCTTCTGAAGGTGTTGACGCAATTGTAAATGCTTTACACAAGCGTGATCCCCTAGCGGTTGTCAGTGAAGTATACCACGATTTTAACAGTTTAATGAACACTCGACGTGGACCGAGTGAAACGTTCAAGAACTTGAGTCTCGTTTTGAGGCTAAAGTATCGAAGTTCAACTCTCAATCGACACTATGTCAGCTCCCAGATGCACTTGTATCCTTTATGCTGCTTACCAATTCTAATGTTGATAACAGTCAACGAATTTCCATACTGGCTGCTTCTGCTCCTCGCGATTCAGTCAACCAACAAGTCTACTACAGATGACTTCCTTTCAGCTGTATCGTACTCTTCAATGCTTCAGTTCTAAGGCAATGTGATGCATCCGGCCACACTGATACTCGCCATACCAACTCTTTTCTGCACATCAAACAGCAAAGCGATCATTTGGTACAAAAGAAAATCCGCAGAAAGCTTAACCCTGTTCAGCTTGCTGATCTTAAATCACGCTGCAAGTGTAATCTCTGTTCCAAATACGGTCATTGGGCATCAGATCACAACCCTGATGGTTCATTGAAGCCTGGAATACCTTCCAATAGTGAGCCGAACTCAAATTTCAAAACGGAAAACTACTGGCGGATCAGACCAAAAGAAATCAGTCACATTTCATATGGCTTTGTTACAAACCAATGAAGAAGTTTTCACTGGTTCTATTGGGTCCATTATTGGATGATGGAGCACCGTATAGTGGAATGGGACTACGGGAATTCTATATGCTTCAACATTACTACTCCCAGATTGGTCTGGAAATTTTGATACACTTCCAGCAACTATATGCGGATCGGCCTTTCTGGCAATACGGGTCTGTGCACACTCGAGTGATGTTCGCAGATAATGGCTATGTATATCTATCTGTTACGACAGATGAAGGGTGTACTGTACGTATCAGGCATCTGATAATGAAGGGTCATCTCAGTGGGTTGTCGGTCGAAATGTCACCAAGTCTGCGACATTGTACACATAGGCAACAATGCTCAAGCTCAAATCCACCACATGATGAGAACCTCTCACCATTGTCAATATCCTTGATTGACTATGACCTACATTCCTATATTCCACACTCTGCTTTCAGATGCACACAGATGGAACCTCAAATGATGACCAGATGTCGATGTTTGGGCAACATCGATTCTGACTTGCTCAACCATCGATATGCCATGGAAAGAAGCAAAACGTGTAATTGACAGAGTTCATAGGCACGTCTGTGGACACTCAACCCTCTCCGATATGAAGTTACTACTTCAGCGCACGCAATGATCTTTGGAGTGAAGCTATTGAGAAATACTTACTCAAAACAATTGGGACCTGTACTAATTGTAAGGCTACCTCAGACCCGAAGCCTGCGCGAAAAGTCTCTTTAAGTACCTAAACCGTTCATTCAACGATAAGATCTGCATTGACCACATGTTTCTTGGTGACAATGCAGTTATACACATAATGGACTCTACAGTAAGGTACTCAGTTGGAATGATTGTACCTGACACATCTATGCAACATGCAATTTGTGCGCTCGAGTCTCATGGATATCACAATTTTGGATGCCAGGTGGTGTGATATTCGATCAAGCTTTTGACAATTCCATTTCCGTTCATATCTAAACAAATGTGATATTGAACCAATCGCCCTTCCGCCTCGACGTCACAACAAAAATGTTCTTGAGTCAAAGCATAAGATACTGCGTGATATATATATCCGTTTGAAGCATTGCAATGATATTGGTAACTTTGTAACCGAAGATATCATTATTCACCAAACTTTCAGGATTTCAAATGATTTGTATGGGAATGATGTCATGTCATCACATGAACTCGCAAAAGGATACTCAAGACCAGTTATTTCAGGTGCAGCTCCACTGTCAGTACCTGATGAATTATACCGTGCTCATGAGACTCTTATTGCGAAGAGAAAGCTTAATCTAATTTTGCGCTCTAAGCCGTCGATGTCCACACCGATAAAAAGTTGTGACATGGTTGAAGTCTTTATTAAGCTTCAAAACGAAAAGTGCGGTGGCAAATGGTCAGCACCAAAACCTGTTCTGAAACTATGATCCTAACACTCAGAGTGTCACAGTTCCAGGCAAAAAAGGACGCTCTGTCCAAGCTGCTATCGAGGATGTACGAATATCTGTTAGTCATGACACATTTGCGCAAAGTGTACAAGAGCAATTGACACTTTGGCTTCTTGTATAGAAGACAAATACACAAGAATGGAAGTCAAGTACAAAATAATCATTTTGCTCTGACCACAATGCTGATTTCGATCTTACATCAGATCAGAACGCCATCCGACCAAATCAAGACGCAACTGATAATCATGCAAATAATGTCTCAACTCAAGAAGAAAATCAAATGGAACCCTGACCTGAAATTGGTGATGCAATTGAAGTATACTGGCCTGATGATAACACTTACTACTGTGGTACTGTCGAACAAATTGACAAATGATGGCAAATATCACATATCATATGATGATGGTGATAATGAGACCTT
>JALQPE010000484.1:0-49844 GCA_030407315.1 Asparagopsis taxiformis | reverse complement strand
GTCCACGGATGTCCCCCTCGGGATGGACTTCCGCCATGTCTATGTCCCACTAGGACGGGCGCCGGTTCAGAATTCAAAAATTTCGACCCCAGAAATTTCTGCCGCCGTGCTCGACATGGATGTCCGCATCCATCACGGCGACCACTCTATTTTTCCTTGTCGGTCGACTCCAATTTGTCTTAATTTTTTCATCCTCTCGCTCACACCCCCTTCCAGTTGGTGCTCAACCTCCCCCGTACTGTACCTCAAACACCCCCAATACCACTCTAGCACGCATTTTCAGCTACCTATCCCCGCTTCCACGTGCACACCTCCATTCCATACCTACTTTTCTGCTCTACCGTACAGATTTCGTATAACCAGTCCTCATACTACCTCAGAATAGGGCAAAAACACCCCTATCCTCCTCGACCATGCTCGCCCCCAACACCTTTGAAACGTATTGTTCTTCAATACCCTCTCTCCTCTACCTTCACCCCTCTCCTTCGCCCTCTCCACAAACTTCCCCTGCAGCTTACTCTTCCAAAACCTCTCACTCCCCCCCGTACCCGACCTGCTCCACCCCTCCCTCCCTCAGCTGCTCCATGCCCCCACGCCATCCGCATCTCGATACCGTATACACCACCACCACCGGCCCACGCTCCCGCTCCCCCGCCGTCTCCCCAGAAACCTCCCCGCTCTGAAACACATATCAACCCCCCCTTCGCACCCATCCTCCCACTCCCCTCCCTCCCCAAATACAATAACCCCCTTCTTCTCCATCACATCCCCACTCACCACAGCCAGAACAGACGCCACCCCCCTCCCCTCTTTCTCCTCACTTTCCTAAAACCCCCTCCTCTCGGCGCCTTCAACCGCACCCTCCTACGGTCCCACCTAAACACCTCCTCCGCCCTCACTACCCCAACACCCCGCAGCGTCTCCCCAATCCCCATAATATGCTCGTCGGCACTCCTCTCCGAATCACACTCCATCTAAACCCGCACTCCGTACATTTCCACCTCCCCCTGTACCCCCAAGATTGCATCCCCCCACAGAACACATCCTCATACCACAGAAGAATTTTCTTCCTCTCATACCTCATCCTTAAACCTCCATCAGCTCCATGTAAATTTCGATGTAAATATTTTCTCCACTATGCAATCTCAAACATGTATGAGCCTATGCCTTTTCCGCTTTGTCAACCCTGAATATTGGTACTCATGTATTCATAAAATAGGGCCACCCACATCCCTATCCCGTTCTGCAAGCTTTACAAACCACTAGACGCATACTCCACAACTATACAACAAACACTACTCGCTATTTCAGACGACGCGGTACACAAGTAGCGTAGTCTCAACCTTCCGTGACGCCTTCCCTGATGCGTACAAGTGCGAAACACGTCTAGACTACTACTACTACTACGATATAGTATATCAGAAGTGAGTGCGGGAATTTTCGGCACAGGAGATGCTGGGCCACCAAATTGATTTTTCGGAAAATTTTAGAATTTCTGGCTGGCCAGCAGTGCAATCGAGCTGGACATCCACCGGACGTCCATTTCAGGTTGGTCGTGAGAGAGTGGGGCGGGACCATGATGGAACAAGGACCAAGACCTGTCCCTGACGTGTTGAGCCTGAAATCGACCTTCGTGAGACGCGATTTTGGCTTACAGTTGGTGCTTACAGAAGCCAGTGATGACCCGATCGGGGCGGCGGCCGTTCCTGGGGCCGTTGTGGCCAAATAGACACACTGATTTGAATTAAATTTGGGCTATTCTCAAAAACATGCACATGTGAACATGTTTTTGAGATGGGGGTGCCGTACGGCACAATCGACCGCCCAAATCGATGTTTTTTTGCAATATTTTTTTTGTGCCCGAAATTGTAGAATTTCTGGGCTGGCCAGCAAATGCAATGAGCTGGACATCCAGGGACGTCCATTTCAGGTTGATCGTGTATCGTGCACGTCCACCCATTACCGGAAGCAAGTAGGCGATGAAGCACGTACAAACCCAATTGTTCTGCTATTTCTAGCATAGACCATCGAGTCTAGAGATGTGAGGGAATCGTCCTGGAATCATGCTCCAACCCACGAGGGAATGGACAATCTAGTTTGAAAGCATGGAACGGAAGTACATTATACTAGGTTCATAGATTGAAAGTGATAAAGGAGATGATTATATTCTCGATAATTGTTTACCAAAGTAGTAGTTGTTAAGCTATCTAGCCGTCGGAAATTGTTCTTCCTCTTCGTCCCCACTATATCAGGATCTCCCGGCAGAATAGGCTGATCGGCAACTGTGGAGTTGAATCTGCTCAAGATGAATTCTTCACCCGCTGTGAGGGTTCTCTTCTTGGGAGCTTCTGTCGTTCTTCATCCGCATGATTCCGAGCTGCCCTGTCTTCGGCCTACGATCTTTCTTGACCGGGATGGGAACAACTGTCTTGTGGCGAACATTGACAGGTGCCGGTTGACTTTGCCTGGCAGACCGGCGCGGAGCATTGGGGATTACTTCTTCTTCGAATCCCAACCGCCTGATGAAACCAAACGAAACATTGTCGGAATCGGATACGACGCATTCCTGAAATACGTGTGATACCTCGTTGTCGTGTGTGACACAACTCTGTCGACATGCCCTGCCCCGGCATGTTGTACATGGCCGTGACCGATGAAGACTGAACGTGGCGAACGATTACCTTCTTCAGCTTCATCGTCTTGGCGTACATATCTAATTCCAGCGCTTTGGAAAAGACGTACTTGTGGGACCCTGGACACACCCAGATAGGGAATGGGTCATCTCCGTTGGCAATAACAAGTAACCCGGAAGTTGATCTTTGCGGTCGCGAGGAGGAACAGGGAAATCATTGTGTGGGACCTGCCGAGGACACCCCTTTCCCGTTATCAAAAACCGTCCCCCAGATGCCGGCATGACAAGTTTTTCTCCCGGTAAACCGCACTCCTCCAGCCCTATCAGCCGGACAAGGATTCCCAACCACACATCCAGCAGGGCTCGCCGCGTCACAAACTTGAACCGGTCGATATGCGTCTCATCGTTCTCGGCATAGTCAACCAGGCAGTGGCGCGTAGACGTGAAGCGAGCCCTCCCCTCATTCCGGTTCTTCTCATCTGTTTCATCGTCCCCTGTATTGACAATGGGACTCCACAGCTGCTGCGGTTCCAGGGTCCTTGTGCACCTCCTCCCCTCCCATGTTCCAAAGAGTACCGAAACAATTCCTGGTTAGGAATTTCTTCCATGAGACCCAAGTCAATGGGAACTTGTCCGACGCATCGAGGTAGCTTACATCCGCGAAATTGTGCATCACCGTATACCCTCGCTCGTTGATTTCCGTTCGGCAATTGTGGAAGTACGCCATACCAGTGCCGGCCTCATACGAATCCTTCCAGCTTGTAGACATTCGCGCAACCTGAGCGAAGTCCAGCCTCGAGGGTAGAAACGTCGATGTAGGCTCACACATCGCCTTGGCAGCCATCTTCCACGCTGCGAAAAACATCGGATAGATGGTGTCGATCTCCAAAACAAGATGACGAGCCCGATGTTGTTCCGGAATATGCAGCCCCTCAAACACAGGGTCCATCGCCACTTGCTTCAAATACCTCACCTCTCTGCCCTCCTCATCGATTTCCACACTCTCCAATAACAACCTGAGCTCAATCGGGGGCAGACAGCCAACCCTCACCGATGCGATGACGTCCGCGGGACGCTGCGCCAGATGATGCCCTTCGGCTCGGTCTTTGACTTCGAAATCGTCAGGAAGAGATGGCATACGGTCGTCGAACAGGAGGTCGTGTTCGAAGGAGAGTCACGAACGATGTAACCGTCTTCATCGACTTCCACTCCTTCCGGAACAGTGAATGTAATTGTCACTTCGCGGACCCCCTTGCTTTCGACTTGGCCCTCGTCTGCACCGTGTTTGTCTTCCTCGTCCGAAGCGGTATGGACAGATTCTTGGTTGGAGGGAGTCGCACCAGCACGTTGGTTATCTTGGGGGACAATCTCAACGGCAGAATCGGGGGAACGGGCGGAGTCTTCGTCAACCTCATCACCGGAAGCAGTGGCTCGTTGTTGATCGGTGGTTTATCAACAACGGCCTGCTCTTCTTCCCCGGCGGATTGTTGTACCACAACCGGCTCTTCTTCCTCGAGGCGTGTGCTCCCCGTCGAGCGAAGTCGTGTGAACGGCGGCGGATGCCATGGAAAGCAGGCTCATGTTCGACATTCCGCTGCTTCTTGTGAGTGAGTCTCACATTGGCAGCAGAAGGGCGGCGTTTGCGTCGAGCCTTAGTCTTCTTCTTCAATGTCGGATTGAAAAACTCTTTCAAGTTCGTTTCCAAATCCTGTAAACGCGTGGTTCTCCGTCGCATTCGAACCTCACTGCTCCGGTCGTCCCCTCTATACATTGCAATGGCATTGGTGAGATGCCATTGCAACTCCTTCGGCTGCTTAACCGACCCAATTGCATCTCTGTGCTCAGAAATGACTTGCGCATAATACTCTTTGGGCGCCCAAACGCAGCGTACAGAGAATTTGCTATTGCAGTCACGCGACGGACGTATGTATAGAAGTCGTTCACGTCAAAGCGTCCATCCGGACGTCCACCATGAGCAGGGTTCAAGTACTCCGAAAGACCACGCAAGACGAAGACAAAGTTTTCTTCCAGCAACTCGCGCACTATCTTGTGGTCCAGGTGCGTTATCCCAATCTCGTTGCGGCGCTCGGAATTGTTCAGCTCACGCAACACTTCGTCGAGAACAGGATGCTTCAGCGTTGCTATAGCCAAAACGCGTCCACCGCCGGGCCGTGTTCGTTGAATTCATCATCCCCATGAACTGCGCCTCGAACAATGTTCGGATGACATCAGACTCACGCAAGTCGCCAGCGTTTTCCACGTTATTTGCAACAGCAATCGTACGGATGAACTGCTGGATGGACGACAAGATTCGAACCAGGGAGCGCTCCGTCAGTTGCGTCCCAGTCGTATGGTTCGACTCTGCACTCTTGTGGATGATCTCATGAGGCTGAAGATCACTGTCGTCCTTGCGGCGAAGGTAGTACACATCCAGAGGCTGAGTAACCCAGCGCAAGCGGTTTGCGTCCTGTGGCAGCTTGGTTCTGTGCATACGGGTGAGGCGCGTGAAGTCATCGGCAATGCTATGCATAGCATTGAGACGATGCAGTCCGTCGATCACGGTCACGTTCGCATTGGCATGGAATTTGCCATTCTGGAACAGACGCGTGTCGGCGGGCAGATGCGTGTTCTGCGACCTCAGCACCGTCACAGTGATACGCGAAGAGCTCACATACCCCACAGCCAACATATTGTTGCGCAGGTCCTCCACGTGGTCTTCTTTCACATCCCGAAGGGTCACGGCCGGTTCCACTAGCTGCCTCACCAACACAGTCGCTCCTTCTCCGACGTAATCCGACGTCACAAACTTGGGCACCGTAATTTGCGTCCCCTGCTGCTCACGAATGCTTTCCGCCACCTCCGGTTCGTCGTCCACCTCGGTTACGTCCTGCGTAGTAGCTTCGGTGACGTTGGAGCGAGCAGGGTGCTTCGTGCCTCCACTGGAGGCTCTGGCAGAGCGAGCAGGGTGCTTCGTGCCTCCACTGGAGGGTCTTGCAGAGCGAGCAGGGCGCTTCGTGCCTCCCGAAACCGGAATGGAGCGTGCTGGATGCTTCGTACACCCCGAACCAGTGATTTCGCCTGCTGGACCGGTACTGGGCATCCGTCCCGAGCTGGCCTGGTTCGTCGCTGCGTTGAGTTTGACGCTGCAGCAGGGGTACGAATGTCGCTAGGGCCATCCTCCGCAGCGGGGCGCATCATCCGAGTATCCCAAGGGTAAAACGCCGCGGCGTATGCTCCACCATCGTCTCGGCGGTCCCTCGGCGCCATCAAACATGTACGGGAACGGGAGGTCCTTGAACTTGTCCTTAGTCGCAATGTTGCGCACGACGATATAGTCCGCCTCGTCGGTTTCCGGCAGCTTGTGGTTGTGCAGCGTGCGCGGAAGGCCAACATCGCCACCAGCAGTGCTCACCGAAGCCGTCCCAATATGCACAGCCGCACCGTCCACGTCCGCAAACAAATTGACATCGACGCCGCGCTTGAGTCCGCGCGACTCCGCTGACGCGCTCACTTGATCGCCGCAAACCGTTGAAAACAAACTGCTGAAATGCGTATCCGCCATGGTTGTTGAGTTGGAAAGGAAAAGAGATGGTTGACGTTGACGTATTGGAGTGATGTGGATGGTATGTTTCACGTTGTTGAAGAATGGTCGTGAACGCCAATCGCTGGAAATAATAACACAATACAACCGAAATTTTGTTAGGTACACACCTATCGTGACCGCTGGAATGCAAGAGAGGCAATCGAGATGTGAGTGTCCGTTCGGAACGGGCCCGAGTCGGGCTCTCGAAACCTGACGAGGTGGCGTGAAGCAGGCAGTGTCCTTGATGTGTAATGTGTTAAAATTACAGCTGTCAAGCTAGGCGGCTTTTGGGGCGGCTGCGAGCACCCTTTATCCGGGGAACACCCTGATTTGAGTTAAAATTGGGCTATTCTCAAAAACATGCACATGTGAACATGTTTTTGAGATGGGGGTGTGCCGTACGGCACAATCGACCGCCCAAATCGATGATTTTGTACAATTTTTTCGTGCCCGAAATTTTAGAATTTCTGGCCAGCAATGCAATCGAGCTGGACATCACCGGACGCCATTTCAGGTTGGTCGTGTGCTGCCTATCCACGCATTGCAGCAACTAAGCAGGCGGGTTCACTACTAATACAAAGTGCACGGAATATGAGTAACGTGATGGGTGAGTAGTGTTTGTGTTGAGGGAGTAAGGCGGGACCATGATGAAACACGGAAGAAGATTTCTCCCTAGCATAACTTAGGCTTGAAGCCTGGAATCGACAATCTTTCGGCGCCATTTAGCCTTACAGTTAGTGCTTACAGAAGCCAGTGATGACCCCGCTCGGGCGGCGGCTCCGGTTCTGAGGCCGTTGTGGCCAAATTAGACACCATGATTTGAATTAAAATTTGGGCTATTCTAAAACATGTTCCCGTACGGCACAATCGACCGCCGAAATCGATGTTTTTTGCAATATTTTTTCTGCCCGAAATTGTAGAATTTCTGGTCTGGCCAGCAATGCATCTGAGCTGGACATCCCCATGTCCAGTGGCCGTCCGGATGTCGCTCACCTGGTAAGCGTGATGCACCTGTGACAACCTATGTGACTGCAGTCACAGCCGCCATGGCGGCCGTGCAGTACAACACTCAAAGACAGGAATCACAATCTTTTTAAAATTTTTCTCTACCACGTATCCGTCACAACTTATTACCTACACGGTTACGGGTTTCAAGACCTTTCCAGTGCTGTGTACCCGTATACTCTGTTCCGTTCGATATCAACCAGTGTTCCTCACGAAAGAGTGCAAACGTCACGAGATACGTCGTCAAATTTGACTGTCTCGCCGAGCGGTCGCCATCCTGTACCGAATTTCCACTCATTCCATTATGACGAATAAGCGCAGGCGCAACAGCAATCCGATCGTTGACGACGCAACCGTGCCAATTCTGCGCGAACCCGCTAGCCCTTGGGAGGATTCTAGTGACATGGGTACACGTCGAAACGTAGGTCGCGCCGCCCGCGAAACTACTCTCGCTGGCAAAGACTTCCTCCGCCTCTTGCTGGATTTATTCGCCCACTCAAGTTTCGCAGACTTGACGGACAAGCCGGGAGGTTTCACATACGCGGACCTTGGCGCTTGGGTTGCGCAGGGCACGGAAGAACAATTTCTGGCGCTGCAAGGTCGACTCAGCATGGCCTTCAGCGGTCGTTCGAAGAATGCTGGAGTCGAGGCGGATGTTGCCGAAATCGTCATGGCAGAGATGAACGTTGAGCGAGCCAAGCAGATTGTTCGTCTGGCATTACCCATTGCCGAGTTTTCAAGACAGGATGAGCGTATCGGGCAATGGGTTGAGCACTGCATCCTTTCTGGGATCGTGCCGCAGACCTTCCTTATTGGATGTAACATGCTTCCTTCGCCACTACAGGCGCCGCAGCGCGGGGAACCAAGCGCCTTCGTTCTTGCTCCACCGGAAACGTTCGAGGTATGATGTATTTCCAAGCGTTGTCTATCATCCGAAATCACAACAAGAACCTGCCGCGTCGCCGAATAGGCGACGCGGCCGAAGAGGGGAACGAAGCCGCACGCGTCCCAGCCCATCGGAAAAGCACTAATCGAGCTTGTTACGTGGTTCAAGTTTTATACCATGCTTGGACCGATGTGGCCTTCGCCGCAAAGTTTTCCAGCTTCGAAGAGTTGATGGCGCCGTACATCATTTTCGACAGCAGTGAGCATTGGTTTGACGTGCTCGATGAAGGTCTATTCGCACCGATGGAGCAGAAGCTAGATCTCTACCACGACAAAGCTCCCCTATCTCATCCTGATGGATATGGTGGAAAAGTAGAGACAAGAACCAGTGCGCAGCACAGTGCATTTAGGGACCTTGTGAGGAAGTTCTTCGACCGGTTGCAGTTTCTTATCGTCAACCCGGACCTGTACACCTGGCCGGAGTCCGACCGCTGGGGGGCGCTGGAAATATACTTGTCAAGCGGAAATCCGGACAAGCTGCCAGCGTACTTTGACACCCTCGACGAAGACGTTATGGCTGTCCTCCGCCCGGCACCACAAGCCGCGGACGCAGAAAAGGTCCCCAAGCCGGTTGATGACACTCCCACTCGTCGCAACACAGGAGGGAGAGGTTTGGTTCCGTCGACAAGACACACAACCAGGCTTCAACTTGGACCTGGGAGGACCAGTCTTACTGCCCAAGGGCCGTCTCCCCCGTCACCGTCACCCCATGCGACAGAAGAGCAGGAAAGTGAAGGGCAGGCTCTCGCAAAGGACTTTCTTTCGAAAATGAGTCAGTATTGCCGGGTGTACGACGTCCCTTTCGAAGATTTGGTCAGTGCCGACGAGAGCCGAGAACACGTGCCCATCACGGGCAACGTTCAGCTCATTCTGACTGATCCGCCCTACAATGTTCGTCGTAAGAGGAACGATTCCAACTCTTCGTACGACAGGCTAACTGCAGAAGATATGCAGGCTAGCATCGAAGTGTTTGACGAGCTGTTGCGCCCCGGTGGCCACGGCATCGTGTTCTGCTCCGTTTTGCAGTTCTATGAATGGTTCCATTACTTGGAAACGTACAAAGGACCGCAGTCAAAAGGCCCAACCGATGCTGCTGCCAGTGATGACGGGTCGGATGAAGAAGAGGTTACGTCCATGAATTCGGACTCCGAAGCATCGCAGCACAGTGGCGAAGAAAGTGCGGAGTGAGGATGAGGAGGATGAGGAGGACGAGGAGGAGGAGGACGTCGTTCGGAATTCAGTTTTCTTCGTTGACGAGGTACCTCTGTTGTTTGTCCGACTACCTGGGCACCTCTATCAAATGCCGGGGCGGAAGAGGTACCAACGCATGAACATGGCAGAGGTCGCTATCCACTTCTGGAAGCGAGGTGTTCCGTTCAAGACCGGAAGCGAGATGGTGGCCTATAGGAACCACGGATACATGGACGGCACGTACCCGGCGTGGTGCAACGTCACCATCAATATGCCCGCCATCGATTCGAATGAGATGGTGTGGCGAACAAGGAGCACAACCGGTGCTACGGTCAGAGTTCGTGCAGAGCAGAAGAGCGTCGCTCTCATGATGGAGTTGATCAGCCAGCATTCACAGCCTGGTGATATTGTTGTCGATCCATTCTCTGGCACTTTCGCAACGGGAAAAGCAGCTATGAGCTTGCCTGAGCACCGTGTTTTCGTCGGCAGTGACATGGACAAATTGTGTGTGGCACGATCGCTTCCAAAGCTGTGTGCAGTCATGTCACGTGTAATTCTTTCAAACAACACTGACATGAGGGTCACGACAGAAGCGAAACAGAGTGCTGAGAAGTTCTTGGCGTCCCCCTCTGTCACGATGCGTACGCAGAGGGAACGCAGGATCATCGAACCCCCACCTGGCCTTCCCCTGTACCAGAGGTTCCCGAAATATATTCGGCAGTACCTCTGGCAGCTGTGCCCAGAGTCGATTGCGTCGCACGAGCACATGGAAAAACCGGTACATTATTGGCCACCTTCCCTGCGCCGCTGGTTGCAAACTGAAAACCCTCGCGTGATGCGGGCACACGATTGTGTTGCGAAAAAATTGAGCGTTCGACCATCGCTGATTAAGCATCCAAATGCAGGAAGAGGGCTCTTCGCTGAACAGACATTTAATGTTGGCGACGAAGTATGTGCATACTACGGAACTGTTGTGTACTCTGATATGAGCAAGGAGTCGATGAGGTTCGCGTACGGAGAGGGTCACATGGCGATAACGAAGGAAACATTCTTGATGTATGCCATCAAGCTGTATGCAACAGCGGAGGACGACGAAAACATCGAGCATCCAATTTGGATTGTTCCGGCTCCGTTCTGTTCGGCGCAGTTCATCAACGACCCGCGGTATTTGCGAGGTGAGGACACTCCGGCGGAAGACACCAGGCGGATGGCCAACGTCGAGTTTGTCGAGAACTACAGCAGCGGTTCGACGGGGAAGAAGCTCAAGGCGAAGGACCTAGAAAATCCGAAGATCATTGTAGTACGTGCAATCCGCGATATCCGTCCGGGGCAGGAGCTCTACGTTCATTATGGGACAGCGTTTAGAGCATGGAATTAGGGTCACGAAAGATGTTTTCATTTCGACTACAAATAAAGCTACGTTCCAGAGTTGAAGTATATCATATAATGCAGCATGTCCAGCCACCATTAGTCCAGGGTGAAACCTATTGAGCAGTACTCGCCTGTCAAAAACCAATCGTTCACACTCTAGGTGCACTTCGTCCGAGCAGTGAACCTGACTGCTTGGTTGCTGTTATGCGTGCAGATGCAAAATACAAGACCAAGTTGAAATGGACGCCCGGTGGATGTCCAGCTCAGTTGCATTGCTGTCCAGCCCAGAAATTCTACAATTCAGGCAGAAAAAAATATTGCAAAAAACATCGATTTCAGCGGGTCGATTGTGCCGTACGGCACACCCCCATCTCAAAAACATGTTCACATGTGCATGTTTTTGAGAATAGCCCAAATTTTAATTCAAATCAGGACGTCTTCCGGACATAGGGGTGCTCGCGGCCTAGCTCGACAGCTGTAATTGTACCTCATTAAATACTGTTGATGACTGCCTACCGTATACAATCTGGGCTGTTGGCGTATTCTCCGGTACTTGACCTGACCTGAACGTTCATCGCAGACCGTTGTGGTTACCGACACTATACAGCAATCTTTTTTGTATCTCGTGCAACTCAATCGTTCCATCGCTTCCGGGAAGGCTTCATTATGCCGCCGCGTATTGCGAAGAAAGCTCCAAAGCCTCCGGGCCTCCAGAAAACCGGTCAGCAGCTGCTGTATCGAGTGCCCGACAATCCCGTGCGAAGAAGCGGTCTGGGCCTACCGGCAGCATTGAACCGCGGTCCGGTAGTCGCAAGACGGACCGGCGCAGAACTGGGGATCCGCAGCGAGAAAGTGAGGAAGGAGGAACGGCGCGGAGAGAGATGGGGCTTGACCGAGGCAAGCGTGCTCGCAGGGACAGTGAACATCATGATGATGACATGATAGTGGCTCAAAACATGTTGGAATTGCGGCAGAGTGCTATGGCAAAGGTAGTTCCTCCCGGGTTGGCAGATGCGGAGGTGCTGCAGACGGAGTCCCAGCCGGGGGTTCCCGAGACACTGGAGGCTGTGACCCCCACTGCGCCAACTATGCCGAGTACATCAGCCCCAGCAGGTAATGCAGTCAGGGACCCGAGGATAGCGGCAAGGGATGTTGTTTCTGAGCAACGTTCACAGGATGCCAACTATCATCGGCGGTCAGGTGGTACTGAGGGGAGAGAGCAGCCGGAGTGCGGGCCTCGTCACAACAGACTGTCATTGGTGCCAAATATGCGCGTAACGCCCCCGCGACGTCAGGCTATTGCCGATGGAGGACATCATATTCCCGATAGCGTGCGAGATGGGGGGACGGTGAGGGCAGAGAGGTTGCATCCGCCGGAATCCATCGATTTAATGGCGAGTCGCATCAATGCGCAGAAGAAGAAGATCGCGGAGCTGGAAAAAAAGTGTTTAGCCAGGACATAGCAAACAAGGCGCTCACCACGGAGATCGTTGCGTTGGAGGCTAAGGTGAAGACTCTGCAGGCGGAAAATGCCAGCCTTACTGCAATTGCGAGAACAGGTAGAATCAGTGATCACGGTGGCGGTAAGTCGAAAATACAGAAAGCCATTCCTGTGAAATACCTTGGAGTTCTTAGGGCGGTTGAGGAAAACCTGACAAAGTGGTGCAAGAACGAGACTATGGAGCTGGACCCTATAGCGGAACAAACGCAGAGACGTTGGACTGGACGTACCATCGAGGTAGAGCCGGTAGAAGGGACACTTTGGAGCGAAAACGGTGTAGGATATATTGCTACCCCTCCGGGCTATATCATCAAGAATCTGCAGTGGTATACACCTTCGTACAGAGACGAGAGTGATCTGCTGAATGACTTGGTGCGACACGTACTGCGTCAAAGTCCGTGGTGTGATGTGTTTTCCGATGAGGAGCAGCGTGTGTGCTGTCAAGAGGCTGTGGCGGGGAGCAAGGAATTGAAAGTGAAGGTGACGCAGAAACTGTCCGACGTGATGAGTGCACGGAAGCGTAATGCGAGGGACAGATTGTTCGGTTCGCTGGGGTACACGAAATTAATGTCTAGATGCACGACGCTGACGACGCGAGCTGAGATGGACGAGCGAGAGGATCAAAAGCGCGAAGCGTCTGAGAAGCTTTTGAAACGGGAAAGCAACGGTGATTTGGATATGGGGAGGTGGCGAACGGCACCGTTCTCAGAGCTGCGATACAGCAAAGGCATGGTTCCTGACAGCTTCGAAATGGAAGTGAATGGTGATGCATGGTTTAACAACCGAGTAGCTGTGAATGTGCTGGACATCTTCAGGGGTATTCGATACGACCAGAACAAGTAATGGACATAGAGACGAGCATACTAACGCTGGCGCGCCTGGATGCTTGGCTAGTGACTACTGTGGAGTGTTTGGATGAACCGAGGGGAAAGGAGGTGCACGGCAGAAGGAGTTTACAAGGCGGTACAGTCAATATGTGGGGGTAGCTTTTCAGCAATTAGTTGGTATGGTGGTGTACTGCATGTCTTGTCTCCAAGGCTCGCAAGCAAGGGAAGAAACGGACGTTGTCGAGAGCGAACAGCGGACTAGTGCACAGTCACGGCATGTGTTTGCAAGCCGTACTGTGACGAGAGAGGCTGTTGAAGTGTGGCAAAGCGGAGAGGGGTCTGGAATTGTTCATGTCGTTGATGATGTAAACCGCTGCTCATCACTTGTTCTAGTGTCCGAGGATTGGATTCAATCGCATATTACGTCAAACCTCGGTGCTGTAATGGATTGTGTGATTGCGCAAGGACTAATTGGCGCAGAACTTTTCGTCGTTGACCCATATGCTGGACACCTGAGTGCAAACCTGAATGTCGAAATCAATGCCCCACAGTATGGGGGCATGGAGCGGCGCCATGCAGCCACTGCTGATAACGGTTTTGGCGTAATGGAGGATGGTTGAAATTAGTGCAGTAAATGTGACGTTGACTAGAAGGCTTATCATGTAGTACATTATCAATAGAGTGCTGCGATTTAGATTTATTCTTCTTCATTATCATCTGTGAACTGGTAATCAGTGTTGGTGTAGAAGCGGTTGAGATAGAAACGGTGGTCCGACCAGTGCATTTGTTTCGTAAATGGCTTGACTGGAAAGTTACTTCGTACGATGTGCACGGTGCCAGATATAGTAGATGCAGGAATGAGGTCAAACCAAGGACCACCTGCACTGTGGGATGCAGTGTCATTGCTGTCAACGGATCCGTTGTCCGGGTCCATGTGGACCACTTTAAACAAATGCACCCAAGTGATTTTTCCACAGCGGTTTTTGGGGCAAAGCAGGTCATATACTGAACGAAAGCGAGTTCTACAGGTTGAAACAGGTTTGGAGACTGCAGGCGTACCAGTGCCAGGACGCGCCCTACCCATATGGTTCTGTAGTCATCGGCAGTTCCGGAGATGACGACAAAGGAGTACTGCGATCTCTTTGCGGGGCCGAATGATGAAGTTGCAAAGACGCGCTGCTGCTTGTGCCTCGACACGTTTGTGGGGCGAAGCATGCCACTGTGCGGGTCAAAGTCGTCGGCATCTGGGACGTACCCTCCCATGACGTAGGCGGACTTTACCACGGTGACGGAAATGTCCATGTCATGTATTGGAGGGCCTTCTGCCGTGGCGCGCAGTCTAGCGAGGGTGAGGAACGCTTGTGCAGCTGTGTCACCGAGTTGCTGGAATAGCGTTATGGTGCCAGACGGGAACGAGGAGTTGTGCAGAGGCAAAAGAGTGGCAGGATCGGGCTGTCCGTCGATATCTGCAACGAGGAGGGTTGCATCGGGCAGCAGGGAGGCAAATTCGTGCAGTGCAACGGTGAATCCGTCGCGAACGAGTACTGCACCGTCTGTGGGCGATATCAAGCGTGCGTTTCCCAATGTGTTCGATGGGGTGTGACCAGTTGGAGTGGCCAAGGAGAATTCCATGTGGAAGGAGAATTCCATGTGGCGAATAGTCTCTTCCATGGCTGTGGAGCGCCTTCGAGAGGTTTTCTATAACTCTGTTTGAACAGAAGATGCGAGTGTTCGTAGGGGCCTGCATCGATGTGTTCCAGGGCGCCATATCTCTGCAAGTCACCGGGAAGATGGTCTAGAAGATGGAACTTGAAAGTTTTGAGACCTGTGGTGTGGAATGGGCCGAGGGTGGAGAGCATTGATTGTTTGAAATAGGAAATGGAGTTCTGGAGGCTTTCTAGTTCGGCGGCAGTCCAGTGCTTGATGCGACCGCGTTTCATGACCCATGCGACGAGGTCAGAGTATTGCGTGCAGATGGAAGTGAGGGGGGCTGTCTCTACTTCGTCACAGCATGTGTCAATGAATGCTGCGATGAAAGGGAACACCATGTCGACATGGTGATAGTCTTTGGCTGCGAGCATGCCGCGTATGCCGTCCTCCGTGAAGAGGCCGTTCAAATTGGTGCCCTTCTCACCCTTGGAGAAGTCGACATGAAGACCAGTGATGTAGTAGTCGCGTTCGATAGCGGGCAGAATGCTGTTTGAGCCGGCGAGGATGGATTTTTTCACCTTCTTGAAGGTGCGAGGTGTCCCGGAATGGGAGGCAGTGGTGGTGGTGAGGTCTGGGGAGCTGAGGCGGTGGACAATGCACTGTTTGATGAGCTTTGAGATGCCGAGGTGGAGATTGTGCAGAGGCTCGAAGGAGAAAATGTTGTAGGGGTCTAGGGGACTGTTGGTGGGTAAAAGAGCGGTCGATTCGAGGACAGAGTGTTGTTCGAGGAGGGAGAGAGCTTCGAGCGGAGCAGTTGTATGCTCCTGAGCGCTCTCTTGGCGTGCAGAGCGTGTATCATCGAGGGAGCGGGGCTGGTGTGGCGCGGTGGATTCAAGTTGAGTGGCGGGGATGTAGCAGCGGTGGCAGGGATGTGTGGTGGTAGTGCTGTTGCGAGTGCATGAGAGCTCTTTGGCGTCTGGAAAGTCGCAGCAATAATTGGCTAGGATGGGAAAGCATTGGCGGGCAGTTGCAGTGGAGTGTGTGCAGGGGAACCCGGAAGAGAACGCGGTGGATAGGGACGAAAACACTTTTTCGAGTGCTTTATGGAGAATATCAATTTTGCGAGCGCGACTAGCAGAACTAGAGGTTGTCGGCATTTCATCACCGAACAAGGCGTTGGACGAAGGGTTAACAATGTACGGAAGATACCCGACGATGGTGAGGCCGGTACGGATGCAGTGGCGACGGAGGGGGGCGGAGAAGTTGAGCAGTGTGACGTCTATGGGGTATGCGACGATTGCGGAGCTCTTGAGGCTTGTGCTGCTCTTGTCGGAGTACACTTGGAGGAGGCCGGCAAAGGAGGAAGGTGTGGGATCAGTTTCCTCTGCCCATACGACCTGTGGATCTTCCGAGAGCTGCACGCGCTGTCTAGTAACCTGGTGCAGCGTTTTCGCGAATTCTGTGTGTAGGGGATGAGAAAATATTGCGGTGCCGTCTGGGGCGGTCTGTGGGGAGGGGTGGAAGAGAGTATTTTGGTCGTTAGCCAGTGCTAACTGCCTGCGGAGCATGTCGACTGGGTCGCGGAGGTACAGCTGTGCCGAGTACTTACCAGTTTTGTCTGGAATGATGTGGCTCTTGTAACCTTCGGTGCGGAAATGTGTTTCGACCATGAAAGCGGTAACGTGGCGACATTCTTCTACGGTGCGAACGGCGCTGTTGAACTTTTCTAGGGAGAATGCGGGGTCTTGTAGGATGGTGATGACTTCGCTCACGCGGCCAGCGCCGGCCTTGTACTCGAGGGTTGTGAGACTGGCGGCGAGGGATTGCACGAGGAGGTCTGCGCGGGAGGGGGTTGAGGTTGGTGGCAGTGGAGCGTCACAGGGTGACTCGCTGGAGGAAGCACGACCAGATTCGGGGTCTGGGGAGCTGGGTTGCGGGGAATCATGGTCGCCGTTTCGAGCAGGCTCATGGGTGACGGCAGGGACACGAGCGTTGTTGAAATGTTGGGGAGAGGGGTTGAAACGGTAGCGACACGTTCGCTCATGCAGCGCGAGCGCATAAGCATCTACGCAGTAGTAGAAGCACCCTTCATACTTGCATTCCATGTCGAGTTTTGACGGAAAAGGGAGGATTGCGAGCTGAACAGGGGAGACTGTGCCGTCCAGATGCGACCAATTTTATTTTTGTGGTACTTTCGAGACTTGGAATGTAACGTGTTCGTTCGTAGTTTCGTGGGTAGTAGTTTTGTGCTCACTCCAGCTGACATCCCAACGGTGGAATTTAACCGAGAGTTCAATCATTTCCAACTGTTACATCACATTTGCGTGCTGGCAACGTGTGCATGGAAGGACGAACGACCGCCCTGGGAGATGAATTTTCAATTAATTCATTTGTAATAATAAACTTTTTTATTTCCGAACTTCGTGGAATCTGAATGTGCTTTACAGCGGATATGCCACGGATCATGTAAGGAAAGCAAATGGATTCTCATATATATGATTATATGTTTATATTCGTTGTTCTCGATCCGGATCTCATTGTTCGGGGAATCAGAGACCATGGCTTGGGCCATACTCAATCTCACTGCCGGCGATGATTTCGAGTATGCACAGCAAGACTTAAGCGGACGCAGAAAGCTGTCCGGTCGACGCCGCAGGCTCCACTCCGCCCTCATCACCGACTGAGATTCTTTGACCGCCTTTGCTTTGTTTAGTGTAGAGGATGGACGAAGGTACGTGCGCGAATCTTGAGGGTATGCATTGAGGGAAGCGTGGGTTTTGAGTCTGACTATTTCCGTTGATGCGATATTTTTCATTGGAAGCCTGTTGACTCATGGTGTGTATTGAGCGGAGGATGGAAGAGAGGTACGTGAAGTTTTGAAAGTGTGCTGCGAGGGAAGGTTGGTTTTGAGTCTGACTGTTGTAGTTGATTCCGATGTTGTGTAGATGATGCAGGAATGTTGATGACGGAAGGTAAGTTTCATTGAGTGCCAAGATGTGCTTTGCGAAGATATGGACTGCTGACTATGATTATTATTCATTGCAAGGTTTTTGGATCATGGTTTGTATTGTGTGTAGGATGGATGAGAGGTAAGTAAGGGAGTTTCTAGGATATCTGTCGTGGTAAGCGTTGCTTTGAATCTGACTGTTGGGGTTGATGTTTTGTATGTGATGCAGGACTAGTGAAGCAGGAACGGCAGGACTGAAGGAGAGTGAAGAAGGGATCTAGGAAGATGGGGAATGAAGCTGTGAGGTGTTTCTGGTATGTGTATATTTTGGGGCATACGATAGAAGTGAGAGTGGGTTTCAAGTGGTGTAAGATTTTGCTGACCATGTTCGTATTTGATGTCTTGATGATTTAATGGGCTGGGGTGGTGTCGAGGAAAGCGGGGATGGAATTGGGAAGGAGCGGATTTTTGTAATCTAGGTCGTGAGGGTTCTTGAAGTATGTGCGGATGGTGATGCATGGCGTTCGGATGGTAGGGAGAACGCGATAGTGAGGGAGATGGGTGATCGACGATATGCTGACAGGTATTTTGTATTCTGGCTGGATACGTATTTCGTATTCTGGCTGGATACGTATTTCCTATTCTAACCGG
Source organism: Asparagopsis taxiformis (assembly GCA_030407315.1). Taxonomy (NCBI): domain Eukaryota; phylum Rhodophyta; class Florideophyceae; order Bonnemaisoniales; family Bonnemaisoniaceae; genus Asparagopsis; species Asparagopsis taxiformis. Next base: position 31,541 of record JALQPE010000484.1, on the reverse strand, counting down.
GTATTTATTTCCTATTCTGACCAGATATGTATTCCCTATTCTAGAGAGACGTATTGTATACGAGCAGTTTCGTAAATGAGAGAATAAAATACGGTCCGATATGGGCCCTGAATTTACCATCCGCTGTAATTTCTTCCCTCCCGGTTTTCGCTGATATATTGTATACTGGATGTCGGGTCCTAGTATTCCGCCATATGTACTAGAGAAAGTGGATGTCGGGCCCTAGTATTCCGCCATATGTACTAGAGAAAGTGGACGTCCGCATCCAAAATTTTTTTTATTTTTTTTGGGCGCGGACGTTCATTTGTTCTAGTAAATCTCAGGGCCGACTAGGACCCGTACTAGAGAGACTGGACGTCCGCGTCCACTTCCGAAAACACAGACGGAACCGCCGCCAGTCGCGTCGCAAACGCACGCAGTCGACGCGCTGGTCGCTTCACATATCCCTGACCCTACCGCTTCCCCGTGGCCGCCGCTACCGACGCAAGCGCTCGCGAGCATTGACGACGACGCGCAAACGTCCGACGATGGCGCCGCAACGAAGCGCGAGGCCGAGTTCCGCGTTACCGACGTGCACGCTACGCCGTCCGCAACGCTTCCGAGCTTGGTTCGACAAGTAGTGGACGACCCTACGTTCCAATGCATGCTCCAGGCTGAAGTACGAGCTGCGGTGGACCGCGCTATCAAGGGCCAATCACGTGGATTGACGGCTCAGATGAGGGCGCAAGTCCACAACCTAATCGTCACTACGATGGACTCCCGCGAGGAGCACAATATTGAGCGCGCGAACGTCGCTGCGCGCGAAAACCGAACGCGAACCGCAACGCGCGCGACCCCCACGAACTACGCGCGCAACGCGGACCCCGAAGGATGGCTGGAACTGGCGCGCCAGGACCTGTCATTCGACGACCACCCGCATTCGGATAGCGACAATGGACCCGCGCATCCCGGGCTGGTAGAGATCCAGCCGTTGAACGAGCTGTTCACGCGCGCGCTTTCGTATCGCACGTACCGCTTGCGTAATACGGACCGCGCGTTTAACCGAGCAATTGCGAGCGAATTGGCTAACACCGCGAAAATGGTGCGCCATTCGATGCAAGGAGAGAATTTCACGGGCGCTGACGGAATCGCCGTGCTATCGTTCCTGAAGTATTTCAAGAGCGCATGCGACGACACCGGCGTATCCGAAGGCGCAGCGTTGCCGATTCTCAAGTATTTCCTCGCCGACGAGGCGCGCGACACGTTCCAAACGTACGTGGGACGAACGTTCCGAGGAGCGCGCGCGGGCGTCGATTCGATTACGTGCTACGCGGAAGCCGTTCAGTGGCTCCTGCTTGTCGTACCGCCTGGCGGTCCTCCCAATCTGAGCGTGTCGCTTCCCTATTTGGTACCCACTTAAGGGATGTGCCAATCACAAGGCACCAGCCAACTGGGCGTGTTTCCTGTAATTGGGACAAGCGCAAGGCTGCAAATACCCCACTCGGGCCTATCGGCCCCGGCCAAGACCTCACAAGGGGCAAATTTTAACTTAGGCTAATCACCCATACATTACAATGTAAACCTATTGGCAATGACCTCGCGGGTAGGCGAGCGCCAGTAATTGGGTTCTGATTGGTCACTAACTGGATATTTATTCCTAACCACTAACCCTAGCTTACAGTAGACTTAGTATAAAACTGCCACTGGAATAGCCAGTAGGCACGGTTTCTAGAGTAACGTAAACTCAAGTGGAATTACGACCCATTGGAACAGTGTTTGCATACCTAGTGTTTAACCCTCTCAGGGACAACCTTAGGGTTAGCTAACAGCTCGACGGATTACGTCACTCGCTCCATCTATACGCACCTAGCGTGAGCATTCCTATTCGCCTAACCCTTTCCCTGTAGCGATCCCCTTCTCTCATACGAGACTACGCGCTGGGTATACTATAAGGTTCATCTGCTCTACCACTTTCCTCTACCAAGGCTCGGGACACCTGTCGGGTGGTTTGCCGCTCTAGCGGATTTTCTACCTGCTACACTGCTAACCTATGCGCGCGAAGGCGACGTCGCGCAAGCGTATCGTGACGTGGCGCAACAAACGCAAGACCCGAAGGAAACCGAAACGCAATTCGCTATGAGACTACGACGCCGCGCGCTGCGCTGCGGCGATGCGTTTAACGAGCGAGGGCTTGTTTCTATTTTCGTCGACGGTCTACGACCCTATGCGCAACACCTCGTGCGGGATGCGCTGTCTCGCGACCCGCGTCGATACACCTTTCGAGAGCTAGTCTCTATGGCGCAGAGCCACGGGGACACGCACCGAGCGATGACGCAGACGACGAGCGCGCGACCGCTATTACGGCGAACTCCTGCGCTCTACGTGGAAGAGGACGAGACACCGACGCTGCAGGCGCTGACCGTGGGGCACACCCCGCCATCAGGCTCCTCATCGCTAAACGTCTCAACCTCCGCCGCGACGCCGCACGCTCCGCGCGAACGGAAGTTCTCAACCCCGAGCCCCATGCGAAGTCCAACCTCGCTTGGCACCCCTTCGTCGAATTATCGCACGCCACGCTCTCGCGACGCTTCGCCCGCCGACCGCTCGCGACGCTTTGCGCATAACGACGACCGAGAACGCGAACGCGCGGGACCGTACACGGCGCACATACCGCGCGCAACTTACCCACCGCCTATCGTGAGGCAGACGGCACCGGCCGACACGTCTCGCACAGCGGCGTTCCGCTGTCTGATATGCCGGAAGTTTGGGCACCCCATGGTAAGCTGCCCGCTGCTCTCATCCGAGCAACAGGCCGCGATTCGCGAGATGCATAGCCACGCGCGCCTAACGCCCGAAGAACTGAACCTGCAGCGCAACGTTCAGGTTTTCGAAGTTTCCGCGGACGATGACGCACGCGGGCGCGAAAGCGAACGCACGCGCGAAGATGACGCGCACGACGGCGAGCAGCTCACGCCCCACTCGGTTCGCTTCGCAGAAGACCCGGGAAACGCCTACGAGGAGTCGTAGCGGGTGGGCCGACTCCTCTCCACTCAACGGACACGCCGCGCGCGATGACGCAACCGCCGCGCGAAAGACCGCCTCCGTTACCACCCGAAACAGTGGTCCTGTTTCAGACCCCTACCGCGAACTACAAACTCGAGGTACGCGTCGGATATAATCTAAGTACGGCCACCGCGGTGACCGCTGTGCTTGATACTGGCGCGGGCCCGAGCCTCATTCGCGAGAACGTATTAGGCGCTGATTGGAAGCGCCACGCTACGCCGCCGACGCTGCGCTGCGCGATTATCGACACGAATGGACGACGCCTCGCGCCGAACGCGTCGTTGCGACTTAGCGTTCTTCTAGGTGCCCGCGCGCACCTTCAAACTTTCCTGGTGATGCCGCGCTTATCCGTCCCTTGCATTCTGGGAGCAGACTTCATCGACCGTGTGGTTCGGATGATCTATACTGGGCCGCAGCGCGCGTTGCGAACCCGCTATGGAGACCACGTCCCGATGCTCCCACGCACGCCGACGAAACCGCGCCGCGCACCGACCCCCAAGACTACCCGACCAACAGATTTCGCACCAATCCGCGTTGCGCGCCGCACATCGATTCCGCCGCACGCGACGCGAGCTATCGAAGTCACCACGGGCGCTGACGGACGCTGCATCACGATACCCGCGACCGACCTCTACGGGCAGAAGTTGCTTCGTCTAGCCAACGGTGAAACGCTGGTTAAAAGGAACGTGCCCTTCAGTGTGCATGTGCACAACGCCGGCACCCGCCTACAGGTATTGCCCAAAGGCATGAAGGTGGGCTCCGCAGTGCCCAACCCCGTAGGTTGCCTACAAGTGGCGCAAGAGGCGCCGACTCCGCAAGACCGACCGCCCGACGATGCGACGCCACGCGACGCGACGAACCCGCCGGACCCGCGCGAAGCCGACGGAATTGCGAATGCGACGGCGCATTGGGAAGATCTACTACGCGCGACGCTACGCGATGAGCGAGTAGACGACGACCTACACGCGCGAATTATCGAGATGCTGCGAAAGCACGAGCGAATGTGGAATGGCACACTCGGAGCCATCCACGCGACAGAACACCGCATCGAACTGGTTCCGGGGGCGACCCCCGTCAACCAACCGCCGTACCGCGCCGGACACGCGTCGCGCGAAATTATCCGTACGCAAGTGGATAAGATGCTCCGCGCCGGAGTGATCGAACCTGCTACATCGGAATGGGCGAGCCCGGTCGTAGTCGTGACTAAGAAGGACGGGAGTTCCCGCTTCTGCATCGACTACCGCCGCTTAAACGCCGCCACCGTCAAGGACGCGTATCCGATTCCGCGCATGGACGATTGCGTCGACTCGCTCGGTAACGCGACGGTTTTCACTACGCTGGATTGCAATTCGGGATACTGGCAAATCCCGGTAGCGCACGCCGACCGCGATAAGACTACGTTTACGTCGCATGTTGGTACGTATCGCGTCCGTCGTATGCCCTTTGGACTATCGAACGCGCCCGCGACGTTTCAGCGCGCGCTCGATATCTTGCTCGCGAACGTGAAATGGCAGCATTGCCTTGTCTACTTGGATGACGTAATCATCTTCTCCGCCGACGTGAATGCGCACGTGCATCACGTCGACGAGATACTGGGAATCCTCGGACGCGCTGGCGTTTCGCTTAAATTCGCGAAGACCGAGTTTTTCAAACGCTCGGTGGACTACCTGGGACATACTATTTCGCCGGGGAAGCTATCCGTACCGACGACGAAATGCGACGCGCTGTGCGATGCGACGTATCCGACGACGAAAACGCAGCTGGGCAGCTTTCTGGGAACTTGTAACGTATACCGCCGATTCGTTGAAAAATTCGCGTTCGTAGCAGCGCCGCTTACGCAGCTGCTGAAGAAGGACCAAGGAGATAACCTACCCGCGCCGACGCCAGAGCAAACGCGCGCGTTCGAATCATTGCGACAAGCGATGATATCTCCGCCTATCCTCCGTCTACCGCGCGAAGGGCACCCGTATGTGCTCGACACTGACGCGTCGCAAGGCCAAATCGGATGCGCGTTACTACAGCTAGACGCAGACGAAGACACATTACATCCAGTCGGATACTGGTCGCGCACGCTTAACGACGCAGAGCGAAATTATTCGACGACGGAACGCGAATGCCTCGCGGTGGTATGGGCAGTGTTACTATTACGCGCGTATCTGGAAGGACGGAAGTTCACGGTTCGCACGGACCACAATTCGCTGCGCTGGATTCTAAACATGACCTCTGCGGAAGGACGACTCGCGCGCTGGCGATTGCGACTCGCCGAGTTCGAGTTCGACGTCGAATATAAAAAGGGTAAACGCCATGTTATCGCCGACGCGCTCTCGCGAATGGCCACGCGAAGCGGCGACGAGACGGAAATACCGGACGAGATACCCTGCTTCGACGCCGCGAACATCGTTGAACCGCATGCGGACGCTTATGCGCGAACCATACCGCGCTACTATGCGACTACGCAGAATACTACCCGAGTCTAGACTGACTACTGGCAACTCGGTCGTGCATCGAACCGCCCGTGTCCACTGACGAGTGGATTCGCGAGCAAGCGACGGACGAATTCTGCCAAAACGCGAAGCGCGATGTCGAAACCGCGCCGCAATCGCGTTTTCACCTATCCTCCGATGGGATTCTCATGAGGACCGCTCCGCTCGACAACGCCACGCAGATAGTCGTTCCCGAAGCGATTAAGGGGCGTATTCTGCGAGCTAACCACTACGCGGTGACTGCAGGACACCCGGGCGCGCGACGCATGTACGACGCAATTCGACGTGCATACTACTGGCCGATGATGAGCGTAGACGTCTACACTACAGTGAGACAGTGCGACGCGTGCGCACGTAACCGCGTTACGCAATATCGCCACACGAACGCCCTGAAGCTCTTTCCCGCAACGCGCCCGCTCGAAGACGTCGCTATCGATATTCTGGGTCCGCTACCCGAGACTCCGCGCCAACGCCGCTTCGTACTCGTAATCGCCGATCGCTATAGCAAGCTTTGCCGACTCATCGCGCTCGGACGCGTATCTGCGCTCGCCGTCGCGAAGGCCTTTTGCAGAGACTGGGTCTTTCTATACGGATCGCCGCGCACGCTGCTTTCTGACAACGGACCGCAGTTTCGCTCGAAGTTATTTCAGGAAACGTGCGCGCTTATGGGAACGCGAAACATATTCACGACGACGTATCATCCGCAATCGAACGGACAAGTCGAGCGAATGAATCGTACCATCGTCGCGACGCTGCGCCATTAGGTCGACGAAGAGCGAAAGGACTGGGATGAGCATTTGGATGCGCTAGCGTACGCCTACAAACGTGCGATACACCGCTCGACGAATACGTCGCCGTTCGAGCTTACGCTCACGCGCTACCCTGTGTCGCTGGGTACGGAACAAGTGGACACGATTCGCAGTACGCCATTCCTTCGTATGGAATTCCTAGCGCGGCTATCAGACGCCTACGCGCGCGCGGCAAGCGCGTTGAAGAAGGCGCAAGCGCGATATAAACGGGACTTCGACCGCAGCGTACGCGCGGTGAATAAGGATATTAAGGTGGGTGACCAAGTGTACTTGGATACCCGCGCGGGAGCGACGACGCAAGCGCAGCGAAGTGAAGAGACGCGTGCATCGAAGCTGGATTACCCCGTCTCTGGCCCTTTCCCGGTAATAGGTTGTCATGGCCATACTTACGAAATCGTAATAGACGGCGTACCCGAACTCGTTAGCTCCGATCGTATCCGCTTCGCGCCGCGTAACGCGACAAGCGCGCCTGATTCGCCCGGCGGCGAGGAAGATACCAACGACGCGGAGAACGCCGACGACGCGACGCGGCGAGACGAACGCGACCTCGAGAACACGCGCAAGGTCAACCCAGAGTCTGGGTACGGGACGCGCGAATTTATGATCCACAAACTAACGGCCGAAGGCATCGACGACGCTGGCGCATCCGTCTTTCGCGTAAGATAGAAAGGATATTCGCCGCGCGAAGATACGTGGGAGCCCGAGGGCTCGCTGCCAGCGCCGTTGGTCGCACGTTTCCGTAAAGACCTGAACCGACGTACGCCTAAGGCCCCCGCGCACGATATCGCGAACCAGCCCGCAACGCCGCACAACCGCCGAAAGAACCCGCCGAAGGTACCCGCCCGCAGGGAGAAGCGCGACAACGCGCAGCGAACCACGTCGCCCAGCCGCGCGAGCACACGACTCAAGAGCCGCAGGATGCAATCCCGTGCGCCACGCAATTGACGCCCGACATGGCTTGACCAGAGGCGCGCACCGACACATCATCGCCAACCGCGGGTTCCGTAAGAGCTGCTGCTGACAGGTGAACCACGGCAAAAGTGATGACGCAACCAAACGCACTCCTACGCGCACGCGGGGCCACGCATCACGAACCAAAAACGTGGCAACGCGCCGGAGGAATAAGCGAGACGCCAAGCGGATGCCGCTGCGCCCCGCATAACTGGCAATCGCCGCTGCATACTCTATACCCCCGCTGTGCAGGATGAATCGGTGTCGCTCACAGCGCGACGTTTATTAGAATGACACGCGCGCATCTGTACAATGGGTCGCCCTAAGCTTAACTTAGGCACTGAATGCCAGCGCCACGCGTCGCGGGACACGCGAACTACCGCGCTCGAATTGACGGCCGTCTACATTTGTATTCGTACATGCGTCTGAGTCGCCCCACGAGCGCTGTCAACGCCTGCCGCGTAAACGCCTTTGGCGCGCATTTATGGCACCCCCCCGCTTACGTTTGGACCGCCATTTATCGCGCCACGAAAGTTTTTGCTTTCGTTGCGCCACGCAAGATTCGTCGTTATCGCGCCCGGTTATTTTTGTTTTCGTTTCGCCACGCAATACTCGTCGTCCGCGCCCGGTTATTTTTCGCCGCATTCGCGCCACGAGCCGCCACGTCGTCGCCCACGCAATATCGTCGCACGCGCAAGTCAATGCAGGCCTCCCGAAGTTCGAGAAGGGTCTGGCCTTGCGCAATGAAGCGCTGCTTATCTGGCTTTCGACCACCTCTGGGACCGCGGAATGCGCTGGAACCAGCGACGTATTTTCGCGCGAAAAAAGGGGAGCGACGCTGGCATCGCGAAGGCGGGCTGGCCCGGCTAGCTAGCAATTCGGCCGTCCCACGGAAACTGCCCCTCAGAAAGGCACCATGGAATGGGACACCTGTATCGCGCCGCCGCCAAGCTGAACCCTCGCGCCGTGACGAGTTGTACCTCGCTGTCGTCACCCGATTGGCCGATCACACGCCCGGCTTGGCAGCGGAACGTATGGACTTGGTGGAAGGACGCTAGCCCCTGGAAGGACGCGGGTCTCTACTGGGAATGAAGTGCTACCTACGTGCATGCCTCCCCCTCTAACGGAAGGACGAAGACGAAAGACGGAGGCATGCTACTAAAAACGTAGCCCCCGCATAAACCCCCAAGTAGAACCCCGCCGACCCGCGCTAGCCACAAGAAGCGCACGACGAATCCGCCTAGCGAAGCGACGAGCGCTGTAGTGCAAAGCGAATAGGCGACGAAACTAGCGAGCGACGAAGGGAACCACGCACGGCGAGCTGACGGCGCGAGCGAACGGCGACGAACTTCCCCTCACAGCCTTACCGCACTCCCTCCTTTGTCCCTCACCCCTTCTCATCGGACGAAAAATGCACGTTGCGATTCTTCCCTTTCACCAACCTTCCTTGCCAAAACGCATGAGCGCTACGCTGCCGCTGCAGGAGACCGCCCGCGGTCTCACGCGCACCGCCTCCGCACGCGTACAACACGGTTCAGTAATAAAACAGAATAAAAAAACTAGAACAGAATTTGCTGGATATGGGAAAATGGTAGCGTAAACGGCGCCTAGACTACAGTGCGTAGCACTGTAGAAAGAAATGCTGCCACGTGTGCGTGGTTCCTGCTATTGTAAAATTAGCGTTGTTCCTTGAATAGTTTACAGCATTGCTACGGTGAAAAACTATTATTGAAACAGCTGCATTGAGTTCCTGTCGGTTATGCTGTGTTCTGCCTGTGTGGTTACACTGGTCAGTGTTTATTTTAAATCAAATTTCAAGAATTGCACATGACATGCACTTGCACTTGGCAACCTTGAGGCAAGCTTGCGCGGCTGTGCTTGTACCATTTGCTCGTGTCCCAATGGCCGTCGCTATTGGCGGGCACCAATTCATCAGCTAGCTGGCTGGTTGTGGGCTGCTGGCTGTACTAGTTCCCTTGCGAGGATTTTGGGTGAGGCAGGCTGACTTCAGATCATTGTACTACATGTATGGTGATTAGTAGTTTTAGCTGGGGAGAAATTTACGATTCTGATTTGGAAGATACTGTGCACTAGCTGAAACTATACGCACGCCGACAGCTGCTATTGTTGCACTATGTCACAAAGAAATGCATTCCAGGCAGTGTTCGACACTGCAGTGCTGAGTGTTCCTGAGCATATTGGTTCATATCTTAAATTCCACTGCAGTGAGCTGAAATGCGACCTATCGAAGTTTGAAGCTGCCGCTGACTGATAAGTTTCACGTCCATATATATATGGAAAAAACCATCAAATATTGTTTCCAGTTGTAGTGACTATGAATAGCAAAAAGTGAGATGACTTGTCAGTGTTTAAGTCAGTGGCTATGTAGACAGATGCCACAAGGATTTCCGACTGATTATTTGATGCGGGCAAACCTGCTGGATACATGGGGAGTCTGCCAGCAGCGGTAGACTGCCGCTTTAAATACCAGTGTTTAACATCCTGTATCACAGGGGAATAATGCAGTCAGTATGTAGTGTGTAGTAGTGTTGCGCTATGAGGACACGTATGATAGGGAAGAAATGATATTTCAAACGGGTACAGCTGTCACATTACTATCATAGGCTGAGCACAAGACGGGGCTGTTCACTGTTCAATGAGTCGTGCACATCATTGATGTTATACGATCGTATAACATCGCACGAGCACCTCGAGGTGCTCCGTTGTGTGACAAGGTACACTGTACACTGACCGCCAATGAATGAAGCTTTTCTGTTGGTAGAATAGAGTTTGGAGGATGGCTACCATGTTCGGAGGTTGATATACATCACTACAAGTCCGTATTCAAACTGCACGGGTACGTTTGCGGTATGCATTATATGATGATACCTGAACAATGAAATGCCGTAGAAGATTTCTAGTGGTAACAGAAGTAATATTCAACTTGTATGGAGTATACCATATGCATGTATAGATTTGACTATAGCTTCATCTTCATTTCCTAATGTTGGTTTGACTGTTCTGATTTGGTGCAAGTTCAATTGAACCAGCACAGTATGTATAAGTAAGATTCTTATGTAAGCGCAATAGCAGTCGTGCACAAAGCAAGATATGTTTATTGGATACATGGTTTGTTTATTGCATGCCAATAGCGATATATTTCTGCGTGATCATTTGAAGGATAGGTGAAGAGCAATACTGCGGGATCGATTTTAGTTTCCCCGCACCTAAACTACTTCACTGAGGTTAAAAAGAAAATTGTTCCAATAGAAAAGCTTCATCTTTCCAGTCTGAGCCATAGAACATAGTACTGTATTGTAATCTTGATTCCCATTCATCAAGTTGTTTCTCTCTAAAGCCTAGCAACTTGTATACACTATGATTTCATAGTTGTTTAAAATCTTTCATTCTTTTAAAGACGTAGTATAACCAGCGATGAAAACCAATAAGAAGCTACTCTAGTTGCATTGAATGCTCGAAGCACTCCTTAGAACATGACCACTTCTCGCATCGGTTAGCTAGACCAAGTACTCGCTTCCCATACTCACAGGGAGAATGAATATATTTTCCACACATATCACACCGGTGACTTGTCATTGCAAAATGGCCATCAGGCATCAATGCAAGAACATTGCAGCGGTCACTGAGAATACAGTTGGTTCTGGTTGTGGTTTGCCCATCGGTAGGAGTTCTTGGACTAGTCTCTATCGGACAATTAGCCTCTTCGCCTAACCTTTTCTTCGAAGCAGTTCCACTTGAGGTTTCAGCACTATTCTTCTTGAGCCTCTTACTTTTTCGTACTGAATTCAGTTTTGGTCCTTTTGGTTCTAGATTGCGTTTTTGAAGCTCATTGGGACAGATATCTGTAGATAATACTGCCTCCGATGAAAGTGGAGTATCTCGACTAGCCAATCCCTCCACCTCCTTCTCAACTTTCTCAGCACAACCTCGAGACCTTCCACAACCAGGTAAGACCGTATTCGGCTCCCGACAAACCTGATCCGGTGATTGATGAACATTTTCCGTAGATGCTTCCCTGACTCTTCCTTCACTTCGAAGGGTTAAATTTGACGTTGATTTTTTCTTCATGAGGTCAGCAGCAACTTTTGCAAGCCTTTCCTTTCCCAATGACAAGCACAATTGGTCTTTTTCGATTAAGATAGCCTCACGGGAAGTTTGTAGGCATGCTAGACCTGTTGTCAACGTTCCTGCATAAGGATCACAGACGATGCCACCGGAAGGACAGAATGAAGTTAACAATTCCTGCAACAGGTCTATATTTTTCTCCTCCACACGAACAATTTTCCTTGAATGAATATGCTGAAGCTTAGCTTTAGGGACAGGAACGCCATCTATAATGTTGAACTTCCTGCTATGAGAGCAATTGATTAGCTGATACGGACAGTCGAAATCTATGGCACGAGAACCATCCCTGACCTTTCCAGGGGCATATGCCAAAAGAATAAAGTCCACAGCACATTGAGGCATCTTGAGACGACCATTTCGCCGTATAGTCTTAGTATCTTTGGCCACGACAATTGGGTAATTTAAAACCTGAAAGCCATTAGAAGAGAAGGACGCGAACCATCTTGGAAAAGTTTGCCAGCTAGTGAACATGACAACCGAACCTTCTGGACATAGAAGTCTCCTTGAAAACTGTGTGAAAGCAGTGATTTCTTTGTCGTCCAGAAAGTCGTCATAGGTAGATCCAGCTCCGGAGGCAGATACGTTCTGAAGTGAATATGGAGGGTCTGTAAGAATTGTTGACACTCTGCCTTTCAACGACTCGTATGTTCCGCTGTGTTTCTCGAAGTGTTGCCACTCCATTGCAAAACACTTCATCCCTGCATTCTCTAGGACACTTTCCACATCCGCTATTTCTTCTGTTAGAGCTGAAACGAGTTGTGGGCTTCGATGTTCTCTGTCTCCTGACGTTAAATTAGAACAATCATTACTTGAAGCTTCTGGAATGGAAGAACAATTTGAGCGCTTGTCAGAATGAGCCAAAACTTTTCTGCTTCCGAGCGCGCCATAGTTTGCTTCTGATGCTTCAAGTTTTGAATCGTCTACTCCACATTCCGTTGGTAGATGACCATGTACTGAATGATTTCCAGTGTTGGAGGGAGAGGGCTCATTTTCTTCACTATACACATCGTTCAACGGAGAGCCCTTTCTAGTCTCAGTATCTTTGTTCTGTCCTGTAGACGAACAGTCCATATCTCCTCGGAATTTGAGGAGCTTCTGATGCGCAACAGCGGGACATGACAATTTGAACGCTTTGTAGAAAGCAGGTAGCGGTTCAAGGAGATTTCCGAAATTAGCGGCTATTTCTTCATCAAATAGTTGTGTTCTTTCCGCGTTCCTTCGCATAACCTCCATCTCTTTCGGCCATAATACCGTCTCCATAAGCTTCTCGAATTTGCGCACTTCTTGTACAGCTGCACTCGCAGCGAGGAACTGTTCAGTGAGTACGGACGGCTTCATTGGACCATACCCGGATGACCGAGAAATCTCTCGAATGCGCCACAGCGAGTTCAGCTGAGCTGCCTCTCCGTCTGGACCTTCTGCATTCATGAAGGGAGTAGACCCCTTCAACGTTGAAGAAGAAATTAAGTTGCGGTATATCCTTGAGTCAACGGCAGCATTTTTTGAGTGTTTTGAGTTAGTCTTGTAGTGAATGCGCATGGCCAACTCCTTGTTCTCTTCATTCACAATTTTTCCAATTGTATCTATAACAGACTGAGGTAACCTTATAACGCAGCCTGCCAGCTGCTTAATAGTTGAGGTACAAGCTTCCTTGCTTCCGGAATAATAAATTGCAAGTTCTATTGGTTTGGCTTTTCTGTTCAGTTTCGCGCTCAATGTGGTATAGTCTTGTTTGAGATTTTTCAACACGTCGTACTGTGTTGGGATGACGACGAAGTCGTCGACATTTTTCTGGTTACATGCTCTGGCAAAAGCGCGAAGTGCGGCCATTGAAGCAGACGTTTTGAGTATCGTAACAGTCCATGAGAAACCCGCCCATTTTGCTGGATCCTTACATATAAGTTTCTGCAACGCCGTCAAACGGTGCTCACCGTCCACTATTCCATACCACAGTTCTCTTTTTCTCACTTCCTTAATGGCATCCTCTTCACTCCCCATCTTTTCCCTAAAGTATTCCAGAGGATATGAGGCGTACACACCTTCTAGCCTGATGGCATATGCCATTGACCCTCCTGTTGTCAAACCTCCTAGCTCCTCAAAAATGTTGCAAAGAACTTCAACACATCCGTCCACGATATTCCTAATTCGTGTGAACGGTAAACATGACATTGGATCTAGGCTCTGCGCAGTTGCTCCCTCTAGTAATTGAGCGAAATGCTCTTTCGCTGAGTTCATCCTTTGCAGATTAGATCCCAATCAATCTCTGCAACAGCAAAGATTCTTGAAGTTGTTCTCCAGGAACTCGGTAGGTGTAGGTGATGCTTGTACTCTTGTGCTTCTCTTGCTCTTGAATAAAATGTAGAGATTCAGGATCCTAAAAGAGAAGAATTCAAGTAGAAGTGTCTCGTTGATCTTTTCTGGATCTGTGAAAGACTTATTTGTGTTTTCACGAGCTTTCGAATCGCAAAAAGCTTGCTAGGAAACTGTAGAAAACAATTATTCGAGGAGATCCAAGATGCTTGAAAGGAAAGATAGGGTATGAATATTATCTCAGGAATTGAACTGAAATCCTTCCGATACTTCTCTGGATGTCAGCACCGTATCAACTGATTGGAATCATCATAGAGTGAAATTTGGCTGTTTGTAAAGTGCAATTTATGAGCTACAGAGCTGCTTTCGTTAACTGCGATGTCACCGAATATCAGAAACAGAGAACAACACGCTCCGTTAAGAAAGCTGATTTCGTTGAATAACACCTAGTATTCAAGGAGAACTTCAATGGTTGATATAGCCCCACACAATTAATTGAAATTTAAAGTATCTGCACAGCCTTTCTATTTGTAAATTCTGTCCATCATGTGATCGAATACTGGGAGACAAAAATACCTTTCGGATTGGAAAGAGCTCTAAGAGATGTTGGCCTGTGAACATTTTCGACGGGTCACATGCTCCTGTACGTAATATCACGTGAGACACATACGTGTCTTCAAAATAGAATGGAAAACTAAAGCACAGGCCAAGTATCCATGAATAAGTAGAACAGCACAGTTCCATTTAGGGTTATGAACAGTTCGTCATTGGTTGGACCAATAGTAACTTACACCAGATTCCTCATTTTGAAGCGATCTTATATCCATGAATTTTTTTCTGTCATACATTTCTATCATACTTCGTCATGACAGTTGGAAGGCCGCAGCTTTTCAACTTTCTTATACCTCAGAGAGCATGTAGTAGCACGAAAAGTTTATCATATCCGGTGTAATTCCCATTACATGACCATATGAGGTTTAGTATGCCTCTCGTACAGTGGAGCTGTTGCGAGTCATGACGCAAGCTTCCTCTAGTTATCGATTGCAAGCATTGTTGTCTCGCGTGTGCCCCACCAAAAACATAACTTTTCAGACAGACCTGACCTACAGGCCGCAACCTGTAAACAGGTCTTGGATGGTCAACTGTCAGAAGGTAGACAGGTCACTGTTGGCATGAACGGTCACTAAAGCTCGAGTGTCACTTGAATGCGGTGATATTATGTATCAGTTTCAAGAGAAACAGCTAGTAAACAGGCTGTTTCGTTTGGAATTGGAATACAATAATTATGTGAACGCTGACTCGCTGATACATTACGCGGGATCGGAGGATATCGAAACAATATGTTTCTGAGTGAAGATATTTCGGACATCTAGTGCGGCCATCTCTTTAAAAAATCATCGGCTGTCTATACGTTTCTCTTCCGCATGGAACCTAAATCTTCCCCTGCTTCTTCGACGCAGAGTATTGCATTCAGCCTGAAATGCAGTGTCAGGATACTGGTAAAAAGCCGTTGGATTCAAGGGCGTTTCGTTTCGAGTTCTAGACTGGTCTAGTTTCTTAAAGCTCGTCCTGCCATGAATGAAATTCTGTAACGAAACTATTATCATCTTCCCTTCTACCACTATTTAAGACTTCTCATTCGTTCATCAAAACATCTGAAGTTGAACTGATAAAAGAAGATACCCAAAGAAAAGAGGCCGAATGAGGACAGCGAAAAGAGGGAGAAGGGCTTTATTCTCCACCAGAGTTAGTTATTACCAGGATGGGTCTCTCTGAGCTGAAAATCAAACGTTTACGGAATGCGAATGAATCAATGGACCTCAATATATCCGAATGGAAGTGCTGCAAGGGAAAACGCTGCTTCACTAGAGTGAATCAGGTGTATTTCAAAGCACAAAGGAAAAGGTTCTTCGAAATGACTCAGGCACAGCGAAAACTATCATTGATATCCATGCTAAGGATTGTTGATACGAACAACATAACAAAGCAGAGATATTTCTTTGATGGTCTTCAAGTATGTTCCAGGTTCCTGGAGGTTGGATTTGGGATGTCTAGATTTCTACAATGTGCAGTCAAAGAAACTCCCAAATCTTCCGGCTCGAAATCGATCATACGTATGCCTATTCTAGGCGCGAAACAAACCGCTAGAGATTCCATAAGATCGTTTCTCGAATATCTTGCAGAGTGCACTGCCAACAAAATGCCGGACTGCAGCCAACTACATCTACCGTATTTTGAGAAGAAGCATGTGTATGAACGTTTCGAGATGCAATGGAGAGAACAAGACGGTACAGGAAACATTCTAGCTGTTCCTACTTACGCGTATTTTATCACCGTGTGGCAATCATATTGCCAGGATATCAAGTGCAGGCGGGTACATCGATTCTCAAAGTGTGACGTGTGTGAACAACTAAGGCAACAACTAGCAGATGCAGGAATAGATCGCTTAAAGACTGACGCGCTCCGTGAACTACAAAAGAAGCATCATCAATTCGTTGAAAAGGAACGGTTACAGTATTACAAGAACAGAGAACTGGCAAGAAAATTACCAAAGAAGTTTGCGAGCATCATCATAGACGGAGCATCCCAAAGCGCTTATGGACTTCCGCATTGGCCATATGAAACAAAGGCAACACAACGGGGTCACAAAATTGGTGTACACCTCACAGGCATACTGGAGCACGCGTCTCCGAATAAGCTTACACTGTTAACTATGACGGACGAGCACAAAACAGGCGCTAACCACGTTATTGAAGCACTACATAGATGGCTATCCCGGAAAGAGATGGAGGGGAGACTACCAGATGTTTTATTTGTTCAGGTCGACAATTGTACGCGTGAGAATAAGAATCGGTACTTCTTTTCTTACATAGAATGCCTCGTGGCACTGGAAGTGTTTTCAGAGATACAAGTGTCATTTTTACCTGTAGGTCATACCCACGAGGATATCGACCAAAGCTTTTCCTGTACCTCCAAACGGCTCAAGACCCACTCTGCAGTTACCTTGCAGGATTTAATTCATGAGCTGTCATGTTCATATACTCCCCAGCCTCATGTCAGCCATATGTTGCATGTCATAAATCTGTCGTCTCTTTTCGAACAGTCTCACTGCCTCGCTAACGTGCCCCCATTTTCGCACTTCAGGTACTTCCGCTTTTCTAAGGAGGCTGGAGAACCAAGAAGTCGATATGAAAGGTCCAGAACTACTGTCTCTGTTAAAGAGGCTTGTCAGCTTGAATGGAACTATTTGCATTCAGATAAGTCAGGGGGATTCCTAAAGTTCACACCGGATATTTTCTCAGCTCCTCCAACATTTACCACTCCCCCAGAAAACTTTCTCGAAGTACGCCGTGGTATCTTCTCTGCGGAGTCTCGAATTGCTAGCAAAGTCAAGATGGATGAGCTTGAGAAGCTTGTTGATACGATTTACAAACCAAGAAAGGATCCTATGCACTGGAGCAAGAGTTCATCTCCAGAATCAGTTTTACAGTTAAAATGCTCGCGTAAGAGGGATGGAATGATTACGACTGAAGGCAGTGACACTGAGGAAGAATCCGTCATTGATTATAGCTACTCTATTGATGATATGATTGCAATTCGAACTGATGATGAGAGCTGCCCTTTCTGGCTTGCTTCCGTTGATGGAGTTATTGCGAATGGGGATGGTCTTATCCATCGACTGAAAATCGTGTGGCTAGAAGCTTACGGTAACAAGAAAGATCCACACCTTTCGAAATATAGGCGAGCAATTCTGAGCAACAACAAGGAGTGGACGGCAGAAATTAGTTCCAATACCGTCTTGGCGCGTTTAACAAAATTGCGACGAGACAATCGTCTTTCAACTGATGACTCAAAGCGAATCAAAGAATCTCTATCCACCTGTCTGTAGCATGTAACTTTTGGATTAAATTTCCTCTTGTTCTTCTTTAGAGCGCGCGTTCTGTATTTACCTCCTACGTAAGCGCTTCGAAATCTACTACACAAACTATGTATACCATAGACATATCTTAATCTGTGCACGACTGCTATTGCGCTTACATACGTGCACGTACACTCCAACCGTCTTTCCCTTTCCGTTTAGCTGCTTTGTTTGGCGTTTCAGCTGTGCAAGTGTAAACCCCGAAGCCTACAGAACTGTACAGCTGAACGTTTGCGGCACCTGTGTGTACACGTCTATGAAACTATAGCTTGGATAGACATTTGAGGGGTCGCTATAGCGACACCCAGTTCCTATTTTGACGGCGGTCTGGTACTTTCCGCTTGTGTACACATTCTTGACGGACTTCAATTGCATACTATGAGTACGCTACACGAAGGAGTGCCAGCCGTTACACTTCGTGCTAGATGAAGTTCAGAACCTCGTGAACGTGCTACTGCCTGCGGTTGGGCCCATCGGCTTGGCTGACAGGAGCCATTCAGTTGATTTCCCTTGCCCAGCTTCACCATTTCTCCTTTCTTATAAAATAAGTGCAGTTGTTGTACACCCATTGGTAGGATGAATCTTACCTATAGATACTGTGCAGGTTCAATTGAACTTGCACCAAATCAGAACAGTCAAACCAACATTAGGAAATGAAGATGAAGCTATAGTCAAATCTATACATGCATATGGTATACTCCATACAAGTTGAATATTACTTCTGTTACCACTAGAAATCTTCTACGGCATTTCATTGTTCAGGTATCATCATATAATGCATACCGCAAACGTACCCGTGCAGTTTGAATACGGACTTGTAGTGATGTATATCAACCTCCGAACATGGTAGCCATCCTCCAAACTCTATTCTACCAACAGAAAAGCTTCATTCATTGGCGGTCAGTGTACAGTGTACCTTGTCACACAACGGAGCACCTCGAGGTGCTCGTGCGATGTTATACGATCGTATAACATCAATGATGTGCACGACTCATTGAACAGTGAACAGCCCCGTCTTGTGCTCAGCCTATGATAGTAATGTGACAGCTGTACCCGTTTGAAATATCATTTCTTCCCTATCATACGTGTCCTCATAGCGCAACACTACTACACACTACATACTGACTGCATTATTCCCCTGTGATACAGGATGTTAAACACTGGTATTTAAAGCGGCAGTCTACCGCTGCTGGCAGACTCCCCATGTATCCAGCAGGTTTGCCCGCATCAAATAATCAGTCGGAAATCCTTGTGGCATCTGTCTACATAGCCACTGACTTAAACACTGACAAGTCATCTCACTTTTTGCTATTCATAGTCACTACAACTGGAAACAATATTTGATGGTTTTTTCCATATGTATATGGACGTGAAACTTATCAGTCAGCGGCAGCTTCAAACTTCGATAGGTCGCATTTCAGCTCACTGCAGTGGAATTTAAGATATGAACCAATATGCTCAGGAACACTCAGCACTGCAGTGTCGAACACTGCCTGGAATGCATTTCTTTGTGACATAGTGCAACAATAGCAGCTGTCGGCGTGCGTATAGTTTCAGCTAGTGCACAGTATCTTCCAAATCAGAATCGTAAATTTCTCCCCAGCTAAAACTACTAATCACCATACATGTAGTACAATGATCTGAAGTCAGCCTGCCTCACCCAAAATCCTCGCAAGGGAACTAGTACAGCCAGCAGCCCACAACCAGCCAGCTAGCTGATGAATTGGTGCCCGCCAATAGCGACGGCCATTGGGACACGAGCAAATGGTACAAGCACAGCCGCGCAAGCTTGCCTCAAGGTTGCCAAGTGCAACTGCATGTCATGTGCAATTCTTGAAATTTGATTTAAAATAAACACTGACCAGTGTAACCACACAGGCAGAACACAGCATAACCGACAGGAACTCAATGCAGCTGTTTCAATAATAGTTTTTCACCGTAGCAATGCTGTAAACTATTCAAGGAACAACGCTAATTTTACAATAGCAGGAACCACGCACACGTGGCAGCATTTCTTTCTACAGTGCTACGCACTGTAGTCTAGGCGCCGTTTACGCTACCATTTTCCCATATCCAGCAAATTCTGTTCTAGTTTTTTTATTCTGTTTTATTACTGAACCGTGTTGTACAATAGGCGCGTCGTACATGTGTCCCCCGAACGGCGACGCAGACATCTGGCAAGTACGGTTTCAAGCCACGGCACGCGCGCCCTTACCGTGACGTTGGTAGCTCACAAGCCGCACGCAACGATGCTTCGGCCGCGCCGCCGCGCGAATGATTCGCGATTCGAGGAAAGCGCCAAGGGTAAAGGAACGAAAGGCGAACACAAAGCAAGACAAGTTTATTCTAAGGAGGTGCAGCGAAGCAGGCGACAAGACGGAACAAGAACTAAGACCACTACGGTGTTGAAAAGGGGGCCTCAGACAGTACTGCGAGACAGTGATTTTTACTGTCTGAGACAGTAAAAATCACTATGCGGCAAATGAAAATTAATGCCACACTTGGAGACAGTGATTTGCACTGTCTGGCAGACAGTACGGAACACTGTCTGCAGACAGTAAAAAACACTGTCTCACAGTACTGTCTGAGGCAGTGAATGGAGACAGTAAAAATTAATGATTTATTCAATAGTTGGATATGATGTAATTTACTGTACTGGGCAGTGTTGGCGGATAGTGTTTTGTATTGGCCAAGGCAACATGGCCGGATAGTGAAATACGCTGCCTGGGACAATAGATGGAACCAACACGGTGCACTGTCCTGGGCAGTACCTGGAGACAGTGATTTTCACTGTCCTGGGCAGTACCTGGAGACAGTGATTTTCACTGTCCTGGGCAGTACCTGTAGACAGTACTTTGTGCTGCCCTGGGCAGTACCTGTAGACAGTACTTTGTGCTGCCCTGGGCAGTACCTGTAGACAGTATTTCGTGCTGCCCTGGGCAGCACCTGTAGACAGTACTTTGTGCTGCCCTGGGCAGCACCTGGAGATAGTACTTTGTGCTGTCCTGGGCAGCACCTGGAGACAGTATTTCGTGCTGCCCTGGGCAGCACCTGGAGACAGTAAAAGTAGTGTCCTGATATAGTAAAATTCGGTGTCTGGGAGTGGTGGATGAGATGGAGCGTCACGCTGTCGTGGGCATCTTTCTGGGGTAGAGGAAGGCAGTTCTAGCGCTATGAGGATGGGGCATGGACGGTATTCATATGGGAATGGACAGAATAGTACGGCTAGGAATTTTTATTTCGTAGTGACTATGAGCTAGCGAGAGGTATACGCGGTAGGATAGGTAGCAATCTAAGAGGGTGCGATATGGGAAGCTTCACTCTGGATTTGTTTATTTGCGCAGGCTACATTGAGAATAAACAATCCCTATGTTAAAAATGCTACTACAACTAACACTATTCCGACGAGTAAAACTAAAACTACTAGAAAAGTCTAGAAATCTATCAACTGATTGAGCTGCATGAATAAGCTAGGAAATGAAGAGAAGAAGAAAAAATGATGTATAGAAAGGAAACAAGTTAGTGACGTTGAATTGGAGAGGGAAATTGATGGTGATTAGGAGACTAACGTACCTTAACAAATACCATTGCATCCCAAATTGAGATATGTACTCACAGGCAGAAAAGAAAATTAGTGGAGAAGTGGTAAGAGAGAAAGATAAATGAAAGTAGAAGTGGAACACTCACCGACTGGAAACCTGAGAAAGAGAAAACGAATAGAAAACTGGGTTAGTGGCGTGAGTTGTGGAAACGTACCATCATGGTTCATATCCGTCGGAGACAAAGCAACAACTTTGGCCTTGGAAGCCGTATTGATGATCTAAAACTTACGCTTTGGAAGCAGTTTAGATGATCTATACGGCTTCCACGGCCAGGGTTGTTGCTTTGTTTCCGACGGATATGAAGATGGAAACAGGGATTTCCAGAATCTTTCGTTAAGTAGTACTCTACGGGCGGAAATGACGTGTAGGAGAACAATAGAGGGATGAGTTTGAAACGGAGCGGTGCGATGGGAGGCCCAGAAAAACGATACCTAGGCTGCGAATTACGCTTGGAAGCACATGATCTGGCAGAGGAGGCGCACATTATCGTATCTTCTACCGCCTTTTATTGTCTAGAATGACGTCATCACTACAGAAATATAGGAAAAACACTAGCATATGGGGCCTACAGGACAGGCGGAGGTGAAGAGTAAGAAAAATGGCGCACTTTCCTGGACGAGGAGTCCGCGCTTCCAGTGATGATGTGGATGGTATATATCGATAACGTCATTGTATGCTCCGAGTACACTTGGCAGGCAGTCAAAGCGGGCCACGTGGATGGTGGCGGTTAGGAAACAGCAGTGTCGAAGAATTTTTATAATTTTCATGTTTCAAGCGAGCAGTGAGTCTGCATTGCAATATAAAAATGTATCCTAATTTAAGATATCACACCGAGTACGATTCAACGAGACATCGTGTTTTCACCTTGTGAATAGGGCCGAGAATATGGTAGAGTATACGAGTAGGAACTACGTGCATGAGAAAATCAGATTCAGTATTAGTGCTTAGAGCATCACTGCGTAACAAACGGAAGTGGATACGTCTTGGCCAGGATGGTGTTTAGGGAATGCGATACAAGATAGCAAAACGATATTGAGTAGGTCGAGCCCGGATGAAATAGCAATCATTGTGCATAAAGTAATGAGCATAGGACAAATCATTGTGGTGAAACAGTTCATTGGATCGAATGAAAGCCAGGAAAGGTTTCTTAATGGTTGAATTTAGTGGCGGAGAAATATAATTCTGCACTATAGCGGAGAAGTAGCGGAAAAGAGTAAATCTCCTTCAGCAAGCGAGACATGCATCAATATTGCCCAGTATAGTTCGTCTGAAGTGCAAGTTGAACCTCGCAAAGTGAATATCAGAGGTCGTTGGCTAGTGGTTGAAGAAGTCTGCAACGATGGAGCAATTCTTGAAAACGGATTTGGCTGCAGAAAACTATTCCGAACAGGCCAGAGTTCGTGCAGTTCTCTTCGACGGAGAATCTGGCTGGGTGTACGGTGAAATTTTTGTTCAACGGATCGTTTAGGGGTGCTCCGGACGTCCAAAATTGTGTCAACCTCGAGATGACGGCGTACTACACTTGTAGCCGTTGGTGGGCCGGGCTGAAACCGAACTCGGTTGGTACCATTGGGCAGGAATGGATTGCTGGTTTGTTGGAAATCTTCGGGTACGTGAAGGAGGTGGCCGAGTATTGGAACGTTTCGGATGTGTTGAGGATGCTGGATGGCTCCATTCCCAGCGTGGGTGACCCGAGCAAGAGCTTCGACATTCACTCACGCGTAGTCGAAGTTTTTGCGCTGATGGTGCCCAAGAAGGGGTTCTGAGCGGACTTACATCCCAAGGAAGGCCCTCCCAATGGCTCCAAGTTTGAGAACATCTTTCCCAATCGGAAGTCTATGTTTTGAAAGGACGCCAGGAAAATGCTCCTGCGCGTAACTGGCTACCGCGACATGTAAATGCGGAAACAATTTTACGTGGTGGACCCACACATCCCACATGCTGCGCTCCCAGTCACATGTGGTCATGATTCCGCCAACCCTTCCCCTTCCATTTCCCTGACCATCCCTTCATCCTCCATTCCTTTGCCTTTGAAGAATCCAATTTAGGTAGTACCACCTCAATTAGATTCTTCCAGCTATTCCGAGGCTGCCTCTGTTTCTGCCACTACCCCTGTCGTGTCTGCATCGTCCGGAGTGGAAACTTCTGGGAAAGTGATGCCCAAAAGGAGTACCTGCCTGAAAGAGAGTCGTTCCGGTCGTGGTGGAACAGCGACGGCGGGTGGTGCGAGCCCTGTTCAGGTCGTCGAGCTGGAGAGCGCACCCAAGGATGCGGGTAAAAGCTCCATCCTTGGGAAGCGCAACTGGGAAACCGCTTCTGCGACGCCCGAGCCCTCTACCAAATTTGGTACTTTTAAAAGAGGAAGCTCAGTGAGACTTCATCAAAGTCGTCGTCAAAGAAATCCAAGTCGGCTTCCAGAGGACGTTCTCGGGAGCCGATTCTCCAGTTCGACGACGCCCATGAAAATCCTATTCCCGACAGTATCGTCGATGAGAATGTGGCCGCCGTTCTCCCCAGCGCAATTGCGTCTGGTAGCCCGATGAAGTACTACATGGAAATTACGACGGTAGAGACGGTGCGGGCGGAAATAAAGGCGGCAGCATTCCTGGCAGCTGCATCGCCAGGTGCTGAGGACTCGGTGGTGGAATAGTACTTTGCGGTGAAGCGGCGTTGCTGGACAACATGGGGGTGGTTGTTGTGGAAGGCCTCTTGCAGTCGTCCACGGCTGGTAGCGCGACGCATGACCTCTTCAGTCACTTTTCTCGACAGTTCCAGCTGGTTGAGGAGGTTGAAAAGCCACAGAAACCCTCCCAGCAGTCTGATTCTGATTATGAAGACAGGAAACCACAGGACGAGCCCCCAGATTTCGCCAAGCCCGGTTTTGATCCTTCGCCGTGGCATTTCATCCACAACGTGGGTGCTGCGAAGGACCGCATAGATGGTGGTCGTGGGCGACTCCCCCTGCCGCGGTGTGAATTGTGCGACAAGCTGGAGGAGGGGAATTTGGATATGTACAGGAACAAGTTGGTGGCAGAGCTTGCTCTTGGTGTTTGTGCGGATTTCTTGAAGTTGGGAATGGAGGGTGAGGATCCTGTCTTTTTCCCGAAGACAGGATTACGGCTGCTTCTTAAAACAGATGGGGCTGCGGACCAGGATGGGCACACGGACTTCTGAGTATCCCAATTTTGAGGAGTCGGACCTACCCAATCCCCATCCTATTTCATGATGTCGAGCGGATCCGATGGGTTCTTTATAGTAGCTGCACCTTATAGTCATGTATGCCTGGTCCATACGGACGCCGACATGTGGAAGGTTCCCGTTAACCACTTTTATGTGCCACCCTATTCCGTCTTAGTTGATCGCGGTGACCTTTACCATTACGGGGTCGGCTTCAGGTGAGGAGATCTTCCTGTGGGAGCAGAATTTAGTCTATGGTCTGCCCACGCGCGGCCACATCTACTTGAAGACTGAGAAGGACGTCCTCACGGACCACATCCACACCGTCGAATATTAAAAGTATGACAGGAGCAATAGATAGCATACGAGAAGTATTAAAACCTATGCTATTGTTCCCTGCTATGAAGTTCTGTCTTTCTCATCTCAACATTATTCGCTTAGCCCACCTTTCTATTTTCATCTATACATCTGACCTTCATGTCATAGTTTAGTGCTACTAAGCCTATTGATTGCTACATTTTTGTATTAGTCTACAACTTTACATGATTTAACTAGCTAGACCGTAGGGGGGACTAGTTTTAGACCTTGACAACCCGTGAGGTTCGACTATAAGAGACGTTGCTGAGATAACACATGACACAGAATGCTCCTGGAAGCCACTCACAGCCGTACAAACGTTCTGCTGAGCCATGTTCCTGACTTCCCAATTCCTTGCTCACCCTTCCCTAGGTGGGAGGGGGACGGAACTCTCAGCCCCTTACAGCGGAAGCCGTTTACCGGGGATTCTTACAGCAAAGTCATCGTTACGATGACTTTTGCTGTAAGAAAGCGTTTCCATTACAGTGGCCAAGAATTTTTTCACCGGGTAAAAAAATCATGGCAGCTGTAATGATTTATTTTCTTACAGCAAAGTCATCGTAACGATGACTTTGCTGTAAGGAAACGTTTCCATTGCAGTGGCCAAAGAAATTTTACCGGGTAAAAAATCAGCAAGAATTTTTACCGGGTGAAAAATCGTGGCTGCTGTAATGATTTATTTTCTTACAGCAAAGTCATCGTTACGATGACTTTGCTGTAAGAAAGCGTTTCAATTACAGTGGCCAAGAATTTTTTTACCGGGTAAAAAATCATGGCTGCTGTAATGATTTATTTTCTTACAGCAAAGTCATCGTAACGATGACTTTGCTGTAAGCATCCCTGGTAAATTGCTTCCGCTGTAAGCGGCAGGGACTTCCGTCCTTTTCCGACCTAGGGAAGGGTGAGGAAGGAATTATGAAGTCAGGACAGGAAACAGGGTATAGGAATGGTATGGACGGCTGTAGGCGGCATTAGGTAACACATTGTGTTGTTTACACCCGGTTTGAGCTGGGTGTTGTGTCTAGTATGGTTGGAGGAGTGTACGAAATTTCTACCACGTGGTCGGAAATGGTTCAATTTTCTCACGACAGAGATTCTGACTTTCGAAATTCAAACTCGTTAAAGTGGGCTGGAGTTGGTGTGAACACCTCCAGGACCTCTGGGAAGGATCTGGTAACACATGTCCTGTGACTGCACGCGGTTATCCTCTCTGAAATCAACCATAGATTATCGGAGGGCAAAATCTACTCTTGGTGCCTTGTGGCACATTGACAATACAAAACCGTCTGTTTCCAGTTTTTATATACTTTACTCTCGAGTAGATAGGATTTCAGCTGTCCAAGTAAAGAATGGGCCATATAAATGTTCATTTCAACACAAGCATTGTGCAATTCAACCTCTTCCAGGTCCAAAAACTTGTCCAGAGTACACTTCCAGGCCATCGCCTGGGAGCGTACTCTGGACAATTTTTTGGACTAAGTGCACTTTCAAGTGCATGCACTTGGAGGCATCCAGTCCAAATCTACGTCGTTCCGACAAAGCTGAATTTGGCCATGGCCGAAATTCATCATATCTGCAGTTGTGAGAATCTGATGACCAAAAATCGATGCATTCTGCCAGCCCTAATGCGCAAGCCAGAAGCTTTACGGACAGATAAAACACCTTTCTGTAATCCCCAGAGCCACTCCAGCCCTTATACACTACGGTGTTGAAAAGAGGGCCTCAGACAGTACGGTGAGACAGTGATTTTTACTGCCTCACTGTACAATGATCTTCAGGAAGTAGGATATTCTCTAAGCCTAGCACGGGAGAGAAAGATGGAAGCGTAGGCATGCAGAAGTATAGAGGCAATAGTATGTGTAGACTATCGCAGTGGTAGAAAAGTATTTCATGCACGAAAAGGACTGGTAGAGTGACACTAGAGAAGTGATGCTTAGCAGGAAGGGATGTGGAGATGATGAAGGAGGACAACAGACATGAGATCGAGGGTTGAGACCAACGGCTTACAGACGGAGCAGTTTACCAGGGATGTTTACAGCAAAGTCATCGTTACGATGACTTTGCTGTAAGAAAACAATTCATTACAGTAGCCATGATTTTTTTACCGGGTAAAAAATTCCTGGCCACTGTAATGAAAACGTTTTCTTACAGCAAAGTCATCGTAACGATGACTTTGCTGTAAGCATCCCTGGTAAACTGCCTCAGCTGTAAGCGGCTGGGAGCTTGGTCCCTCCCTCACCTTGGGAAGGGTGAGCAAGGAATTGTGAAGCCGTAAAACATGGCAGAGGGATGGTTTGGACGGCTGTTAGCGGTGTTGGGGAGCACTCTGCGTCGTGCTAACCCAGTCTGGGCTGGGTGCCCTGCCTGGTACGGCGGGAGGAGTGCACAAAATTTCAAACACAATTTCCTCAAGAGTGAAATTCTGATTGTCGAAACTCAACCTCCCTAAAATGAACTAGAGCTGGCATGAGCACCTCCAGGACGTCTGGAAAGGTACTGACAGCACATTTTCGGAGCATTGGCGCAGCTGTTCTCTCTGAGATCAAGCATAGAGTATCCGTGGCCAGATTCTATTCCTGGTGCCGTGTGGCACAGTGACCACACCAAATCGCCCTTTTTAGCAGACTATAGATTTGAGTTACTAGGAATCTAGCTGCCTTCAATACCAACATAGTTGGTAAGTAGGCTAGCCTAGGATTGTAGGAAAATCAGGAAGGATGGGAGGGTAGGTATGCAGCAACATGAAGGGGATAGTATGAGTAGATTATGGCGGTGGTAGAGAAGGATTGCACTCACTGAAGGGTCGGCTGGAGTGACACCGGAGTCGACATAGAAGGGAGGTTGGGATAGGCTGGGATGAAGGAAGACAAGAGACATGAGAGAGAGGGTGAAGCCAGACCGCTTACAGCTGAGGCAGTTTACCGCGGGTGCTGACAGCAAAGTCATCGTTACGATGACTTTGCTGTAAGAAAAGAAAACATTACAGCAGGCACGTTTTTTTACCCGGTAAAAAATTCTTGGATTTTTTACCCGGTAAAAATTCTTCGCCTACTGTAATGTTTCCTTTTCTTACAGCAAAGTCATCGTTACGATGACTTTGCTGTAAGAAAACGTTTCATTACAGTAGCCACGATTTTTTACCCGGTAAAAAAATTCTTGGTGATTTTTTCACCCGGTAAAATCCTTCGCCCACTGTAATGTTTTCTTTTCTTACAGCAAAGTCATCGTAACGATGACTTTGCTGTAAGCATCCCTGGTAAACTGCCTCAGCTGTAAGCGGCTGGTACCTGGTCCCTCTCTCACTTGGGAAGGGTGAGATAGGAATTTTGAAGTCGGGAACATTGTGGAAGGATGGTTTCGACGGCTTCGGGCGGCTTTGAAGAGCAATCTGTGTCTTGTTCACCCGGGCTGAACTACCTAAAAAGTTCAGTATTGGGAGAGCAGCACGGTAAATTTCGACCACCATTTTCTCACGACAGAGATTCTGGCGGTCGAAATTCAAACTCGTTAAAATGGACTAGAGTTGGTGTGAACACCTCCAGGACCTCTGGAAAGGTACTACCTGCACATTTTCCGAGGCTACAAGAAGCGGTCTCTCCAATATCAAGCATAGATTATCGGTGCGCAAAATCTACTCCTGGTGCTGTGTAGCACATTGACTATACAAAACCGTCCGTTTTCCGTTATAATAAACTATACTCTCAAGTAGGTAGGAATCTAGATATTCACCTTACATCGATGGTTATGAAGTAGGTTAGCCTAGGACTGAAGGACAGAAGGTAAAGGATAGGATGGTAGGCATGGGGTAAAATGAAGGTGGTGGTATGAGTAGAATACGGAAGTGGTAGACAGGTATTTAATGCACAGGAGGGGCGTGTGAAGTGACACCAGAGGCGCGGTGCGTCACAGGAAGGAAGACTGGAATGATGAAGGAGAACTAGAGGCATGAGAGATAGGTTGTTGAGGCATGCTTCTAGCTCTATTATATAACTACATTGCTCCTCTATAGGCTACGCAATCCATTCCAGCAGTTCTAGTT
Organism: Asparagopsis taxiformis; assembly: GCA_030407315.1. Lineage (NCBI taxonomy): Eukaryota > Rhodophyta > Florideophyceae > Bonnemaisoniales > Bonnemaisoniaceae > Asparagopsis > Asparagopsis taxiformis. The sequence continues at coordinate 2,706 of JALQPE010000484.1, read as the reverse complement.
AAAAATGGACTATATGAATGTTTCATTTCAATATCAGCATTGTGCAGTTGAGCCTCTTCAAGGTCCGAAAACTTGTCCAGAGTACGCTTCCAGGCCACTTGAAGGCATCCAGAACACTTGCACTTCGTTCTTGCAAAGTTCAATTTTGGCTATCACATCTCCAGTTGTGGGAGTCTGGTGACCAAAAGTCGATGCATTCTGGAATCCCTACCACGCAATTCAACAGCTTTACGGACACATAAAACACTTTTCCGTACTCCCTAGAGCCACTCCAGCCCTTACGGATCACTTACACTTCGTTCCGACAAAGTTCAATTTTGGCCATCACATCTCCAGTTGTGAGAATCTGGTGACCAAAAATTAGTGAACTCCGGAAGCTGTACCTCGCAAGCCACCAGCTTTCAGGGCAAATAAAACCCATTACAGTACTCCCCAGACCCACTCCAACCCTTACAGACCACTTGCACTTCGTTCCGACAAAGTTCAATTTTGGCCATCACATCTTCAGTTGTGGAATCTGGTGACCAAAACTCGATGCATTCTGTCAGCCCTAATGCGCAAGCCAGCAGCTTTACGAACTCATAGAACACTTTTCCGTACTCCCTAGACCCACTCCAACCCTTACAGACCACTTGCACATCATTCGGACAAAGTTCCATTTTGACCATCACATCTCCAGTTGTGAGAATCTGATGACCAAAAATCGATGAATTATACCAACCCTTCCACGCAAGCGAGAAAGCTTGAGTGCAATTAAAACAAGTTTTAGTGCTCCCTAGAACCACCCCAACCGTTTCAGACCACTTTGCAGCCTTTTTCGCGAGGTCCGAAATCGTCTCCTTCTTCCCGAGTGAGAAACATCAGTCCCTCTCATATGCTTACAGAGAAGTTGGTTTACCATGGTTTCTTACAGCAAAGTCATCGTAACGATGACTTGCTGTAATGTTTTGTTTTCTTACAGCAAAGTCATCGTTACGATGACTTTGCTGTAATGTTTGTTTTCTTACAGCAAAGTCATCGTTACGATGACTTTGCTGTAAGCAACCGGGTAAACTGCCTTTGCTGTAAGAAAACTGAATAGCAGTTCCGACAGCTTGTCCTGAGAAAGCAAATCCGCCTTAACGATGACTTTGCTGTAAGAAAACAGAGTACTTACAGTTCTGACAGCTTGTCCTGAGAAAGCAAATCCGCCTTAACGATGACTTTGCTGTAAGAAAAACACAGTAATTACAGTTCCGACAGCTTGTCCTGAAAACCCGTCCTCCCACATAAGTTTATATTCTGTTACCTACCCTAGAGCTCTAATGACGTGCCCAGTCCCAAGTTTCGTACCTGGTGCTGGGCAGAATGGCTAATTAGCGTACTTCATTCTAAGGATGAAGTCGACATTCTGTCGCGTCTGCAGCCATAACATGCTGTTGGCGCCGATTACAGCGGTGATTACACCGTTTGTGACGTAGCCATCGGCGCCGATGATTTATGCGCCGTAACACTTCAACGCGCCTACCACACACGCAATGTACTGTCATATTAGGTTTTCTCAAATCCTCGTCCGCCCCCACGCTCAATTCATGCATGCATTCCCTCACCGCCTTCCACTCGCGTCACACGCACCCTTTCGCCCGTCTAAATGCCCCCTTGCCTTGACATCCCTCATATATCAACTGGTTCGACTCGCACCGCGTTGGTCCACTTAGCATGACCATAGTCGCCGCGCCCATTCTTCGACCACATTCGCCGTCCAGTCGCGCCCAATCCCAACTGCCGCACACATACATAAACGAGCTTCCCATGATCACTTCCGCCCGGGCTGTCCCAACGGGCATACGATGCCATCCATACTCTGTCCGCAGATGAGCTCAACTCCCTTGTGCCAATCACTTGACGCCATTCGCACCTTCCACACACCCACCTCGCTGTTTCTTACTATCCTTCACACACACCTCGCTCCTGCCCAATCACATCTTCCAGTCTGTCACACTCGGTGATGCCAATCCGTCCCAGTAACGAGGTCGCAATATCGTCGACCTCGCTATTGAGACAATGTAAACAAAGAGGTTTTTCACCACACCCTGTGATCCATGACTTGACCAACTGAGACCGTGAGCCGGATAACGTTGAAATGTTTATTCTTGAACTGCATCTTGAGATGTATTGAACACTTGCACAGCAGTCCCCATCCTGGACAGCGAGCCAGTCGTTGCACTCGGGTGTCAATCAAGTGAATGCAGTGTGTCAACGTGCCTTGTACAAAAACTTGGACCGGCTCTTGCGCCCCTGCCACTGCTCAAGCGTATCCAGATACTTGAGTGTGCCAGTCCAGAGTCTTAATATTCAGGTTGATGCATGTGAGCTGCCAAAATAGTCAAATGGAACATATGACGATTTACGCCGAACAAACATGTTGTCCTGCACAGCGTTGTTCTCTAGTGTTGCGCACTACACCATCTATCCCTTACTATCTAACGAACAGCTTAAAAATGCTACATCTACAAGCACCAGTGGTGGACTGGGCTCGTCTGTCTTCAAGAGTTTCCAGAATGGGAGTGGATATGGTTATGACTTCAACGACAACAGCGTGTGGTGAATGATGAGCGAAAAGTTTGTTACTCGTTGCTTTCACTCGCAGTCTGCCCTGCGTCATGGTTGCAATGCGATACAATTGCTACTGGGGAAAGAAGCTTTACAGAGTGAGGCAAGGTAAGG